>OZ012739.1:673171190-673268485 GCA_963859935.3 Lathyrus sativus
TTCTGTAGTTGATAGAGCAATTGTAGGTTGTTTCTTGTTGTACCAGGAGATTAAACTACTTCCTAGAAATTGGCAACTTCCAGAAGTACTTTTTCTTTCAACTCTGTCTCCAGCGTAATCAGCATCACAGAATCCAACTAGTTTAAATTCATCAGATTTTCTGTAACACAAACCCACATTAGAAGTACCTTTCAGATACCTTAGAATCCTCTTAACAGCTGTTAAGTGTGATTCTCTAGGATCTGATTGGAATCTTGCACACAAGCATACACTGAATAAAATGTCAGGTCTATAAGCAGTTAAGTATAGAAGAGATCCAATCATACCTCTGTAGAGTTTTTGATCTACTTTCTTACTTACCTCTTCCTTACCAAGAGTGCTTGTTGGATGCATTGGAGTCTTTGCTGACTTACTATCAGTCATGTTGAACTTCTTCAGAAGCTCTTTTACATATTTAGTCTGATGAATGTAAGTGCAATCTGGAGTTTGGTTGACTTGAATTCCTAGAAAGAATCTCAATTCTCCCATCATGCTCATCTCAAATTCAGCCTGCATACATTGAGCAAACTCCTTTCCAAGCGTAATATTTGTAGATCCAAATATAATATCATCTACATATATTTGACAAATTAATAGATCTTTCTTAAATGTTTTACAGAAGAGAGTTGTGTCCACTTTGCCTCTGATAAAATTTTTCTCCAGAAGAAAATTACTTAATCTCTCATACCAAGCTCTGAGAGCTTGTTTTAAACCATAAAGAGATTTCTTAAGTTTAAAAACATGTTCTGGAAATTTATCACTTTCAAAACCAGGAGGTTGATGAACATAGACTTCCTCTTCTATAATCCCATTTAAGAAGGCACTCTTAACATCCATCTGATATAGAGTGATGTTATTTTGTGCAGCAAAAGAAATGAGTAAACGAATAGACTATAACCTGGCCACAGGAGCATAAGTCTCTGTGTAATCAATTCCTTCTTGCTGGCTATAACCTTGAGCAACAAGCCTTGCTTTTTTTCTTTAGACTTCTCCTTTTTCATTTAACTTGTTTCTGAAGACCCATTTGGTTCCAATAATGTTGAATCCTTTTGGTCTTGGAACCAAATCCCAAACGTCATTTCTTGTGAATTGATTGAGCTCTTCTTGCATGGCAATTATCCATTCATTGTCTTGCAGAGCTTCATCCACAAAAGTTGGTTCAATAACTGACACCAAACCAAATAATGACGCTTCAGATGATCTGAGGTAGGATCTTGTTCTTATAGGGTCATCCTTCTTTCTAATGATCATTTCTTCTGGATGGGAAGACTTGGTTCTGGATGATCCTTTAACATTTGATTCTTCATAAATATTCAAGTTGTTCATTTGAGTAGCCAAAGGAGTTGCATCTGGCGTTGTTTCTGGCTCTTTCAATTTAGCTTTATCTGCCTCTGAATCTTTAGAGTCTGTGAGAATTACTTCTCTATCTGCAGAACTTTCAAACTGCTTTGACTTTTAATTGCCAAGCTTATCATCAAATCTAACATGTATAGATTCCTCCACAATCTGTGTTTCAGTATTGTATACTCTGTAGCCTTTAGAGCGTTCAGAATACCCAAGCATGAAACACTTCTGTGCTTTAGAATCAAACTTGTTTAGATTCTCTTTAATGTTCAACATATAACATATACATCCAAAAGGATGGAAATAAGAAATGTTGGGGTTTCTATTCCTCCATAATTCATAGGGATTCTTTTCCAGAAGAGGTCTTACAGACACTCTGTTCTGAATATAACAAGCTGTGTTTATTGCTTCTGCCCAAAAATGCTTTGCCAGATTATTCTCGTTGATCATGGTACTGGCCATTTCTTGCAAAGTTCTAATTTTCCTCTCTACAACTTCATTTTGTTGTGGAGTTCTAGCGCAGGAGAAATCATGAGCAATGCCATTTTCATTAAAATATTTTTCTAAATATTTGTTTTCAAATTCGCCACCATGATCACTTCTGACTTTAACAATTTTAAAATCTTTTTCATTCTGGACTTGTTTGCAGAAGTCAAAGAACACAGAATGTGACTCATCCTTGTGTTTTAGGAATTTCACCCATGTCCATCTGCTGTAGTCATCAACAATGACTAATCCATACTTCTTGACTCTGATGGATGCAGTTTTCACTGGTCCAAACAGATCAATGTGAAGTAACTCTAATGGTCTTGAGGTTGAAACAACATTTTTAGTTTTAAAAGAGGATTTTGAAAATTTTCCTTTTTGACATGTTTCACAAAAAGCATCTGAGTTGAACTTCAAATTAGGAAGTCCTCTGACCAGATTGAGTTTATTAATCTAAGATATACGTCTCATATTAATATGCCCCAATCTTCTGTGCCAGACCCATTGCTCATCATTGACAGACATAAGGCATTTTACATTTTGAACCTTAAGTTCTGAAAGATTGATTTTGTAAATGTTGTTCTTCCTCTTTCCATTAAATAAGATTGAGCCATCCTTTTGACTGACAGCTTTGCAACATTTTTGATTAAAGATTATGTCATAACCATTGTCACTTAATTGACTTATGGACAATAGATTATGTTTTAACCCTTCTACAAGTAAAACATTAGATATAGAGGGAAGGTTACCATTGCCAATAGTACCAGAGCCAATTATCTTGTCCTTCTGATTCCCTCCAAACTTGACGTCTCCTCCAGATTTAAGCTCCAGGATTTGGAACATAAACCTTTCTCCCGTCATGTGACGTGAGCAGCCAGAGTCCGGGTACCATGATTGGCGTCTTGACTTTGCTGCTAAATACATCTGCAACAGGTATTATCTTATCCTTAGGTACCCAGATCTTTTTGGGTCCTTTTGGGTTAGTTGCCTTAAAAGTTTGTCTGAACTTCTGTCTTTTTACAACAGGTTTGTTCTGACTAACTTTTGGTTTAAACACAGGAACATTCTGATCAGAACGTGTGTGTTCGGTGATTCTGCTGTAGTCATTTACCAAATCACAGGAGAGTGGATAACTCGATAGGATAATTTGGTTCCATACAGAGATTATGCAAGAAGGCTGTTACCTTTCTTCGATAGAGTGGATTTTCATCATATCCCTCGCGATGAGAATAGGATGGCATATGCGTTGGCAACTTTGGCCTTCATGATTGTGGTAAACTCTTGGGATGACTGTCCTCGGATTGAAGTAAGACGTCTAGACAGACCTGCCTACGTCTTTGCCATTGAAGATACTGAAGATGGTCAACCCAGGTATCATGATATTGAAGTGTTTCTCAGAACACAAGAGTATCCTTTGGGAGCCTCCAGCAAGGATAAGAAAACATTGAGAAGATTGGCTAGAAATTTTCTCCTGAGTAATAACGTACTGTACAAGCGGAACTTTGACATGGTCTTGCTAAGATGTGTTGACAAGCGGGAAGCGGACATGTTAATGACGGAAATTTACGAAGGATCTTTTGGTACTCATACCAATGGACATGCTATGGCTAAGAAACTATTAAGAGCTGGTTACTATTAGATCACAATGGAATTGGACGGTTACAAGTTTGCTAGGAAGTTTCATAAGTGTCAGATCTACACAGATAAGATTCATGTGCCTCCAACTTTGCTGAATGTTATCTCCTCTCATTGGCCGTTCTCTATGTGGGGAATCGATATGATCAGAATGATATAACCGAAAGCATCTAATGGACAACGATTCATCTTAGTGGCAATTGACTACTTCACTAAATGGGTTGGAGCAGCTTCCTATGCTAATGTGACTCGACATGTGGTTGATAAATTTATCAAGAATCAGCTCATCTGCAGATACGGTGTGCCGAACAAGATTATTACAGATAATGGGTCCGATTTGAACAATAGAATGATGAAAGAACTGTGCGAAGAATTCAAGATTGAGCATCATAATTCTTCTCCTTACAGACCGAAGATGAACGGGGTTATTGAAGCTGCTAACAAGAATATCAAGAAGATAATTCAGAAGATGGTTGTCACGTACAAAGATTGGCATGAGATGCTCCCGTTCGCTCTACATGGGTACCGTACTTCGGTGCGCACATCAACTGGGGCAACTCCTTTCTCACTTGTCTACGGTATAGAAGTTGTGCTCCCGATAAAAGTTGAGATTCCCTCTATGAGGATTTTGATGGAAACAAAGTTATCAGAAGCTGAATGGTGCTAGAACAGATATGATCAACTGAACCTGATAGAAGAGAAGAGAATGACAACATTGTGACATGGACAATTGTATCAGCAAAGGATGAAGAAAGCATTCGACAAGAAGGTCCGACCTCGCGAGTTCAAGGAAGGCGACCTTGTGCTCAAGAAGATTCGGTCTTTCCTCACTTATGTCAGAGGAAAATGGGCTCCAAACTATGATGGGCCGTACGTAGTAAAGAAGGTTTTCTCAGGAGGTGCTTTGATGTTAGCAACCATGGACGGAGAAGAAATCACCCGCCCGGTGAATGTGGATGTTGTCAAGAAGTATTTTTCTTAGAACATGGGAAGTTCCAATCGACTTAGGAAGAAACAAATTATTATTCCCTTGATGTACCCCCTTTTATTTTCCAACATTGTAATATTAGAGTCATGTCGTTCTGCTGACTACCATTCAATAAATAAAGTTTTTTCCTCTAACCTTTTACGCATTAGATATTTTATCTTGATAGCAACTTCTAGAACAAATTTAAAACCTCTTTTTCAAATACTTTGTGTTTTATCTGATATATGAATAATAAAAGGATGTTCGTGGACGTTTATTTCACCCATGAAAATACCCCAAAATCATATCTCCCATACAAGACAAATGAAGACTTCCCCGAGACAGCGGATATTTATTTTTATCCAGGGACGAAGACCGTCGTTTTGTTCAAGTACACCTTCTTCAGGGGGTGATTGATCTGTGGAGATTTATCTTGAGTGCCTTTCCGTTTGAGATGTTTATTTCATCTCTGCTGGTTTCGTTAGCATACGCATAACATATAGGTAGATAGCATAGCATGCGCATGTTTACATCTTTGTGTTTGTCTGTTCTGTCACTTTGGCCGTGGTTTTCCCCAAGTGACCGGGTGTGTCTTCTCCTTCCAAGTAGAGTTGTCGGCCTTAGGCAGAAAATACCCCAATATTTCTAATTCCCTACTGAGTTTGATCCTGGTGGAAGACGGTTACTTTAGTACATCCCATTTGAGCTCGTACCTCAATTACCTCAATGACAGTTTCTCTTTAGTTATTTCCCGAAGTGAACTTCGGTCCTCAGCAATCACATTTCGGATATCTCCAACTTTTGAGTATGGATTAAGTGTGCATTTATTTTGCACTCAAGAGAATTTTTATGAAGATGGGTATTTCTCCAACAGTATTATCAGAATGCCTCAACAACTCACATCCAGATTGCAAGCGACCTCTTTATTTGAGCAACTCGTTTTGGTCAGGATCTGATTCAAAACGACAAATGGAAGTCTCCACAAGACAGTTTGTCTGTCCCCAGTGACTTTATCAAGGTTATCAACTTGTCAAATGGCATCTCTTTAGAAATCCGTCAGAGAAATTCGTCAAAGACTTTATTGTTATTTTCTCTTTATTTGAGAATTTACACCTCAAGGATTCATATTTTACAACTACAACAGAGAAATGCTCTCCAGGAATGTATTCCCCAGTAAGTTCATTACACAAGTTTGATTCCATCTAATGGCATCTCTTCCAAGAAGTTCGGTGAAGGTTATTACATTGGTCTCTTTATTTTAAGAAGACATATTTTACAAATCAACTGGCTCACACATCTCTTCCGAAGATTGCCGGTGAAGCTTTACAATCTCCAGTACATTATAAGATTATCGCTGAAGTCCTACAATCTCTAGTGATATTTTAATCCCCTGTGAAGACGCTCTCACGAGGTTTCATCATTTCAGGTAGAAAACTGAGACCAGCTCATGGCATACAAACCATGACGCTCGGGGAGGTTTATTTCAAGAAATTGAGACCAGCTCGTGGCATACAAACCATGACACTTGGGGAGGTTTATTTCAAGAAACTGAGACCAGCTCATGGCACACAAACCATGACGCTCGGGAAGGTTTATTTCAAGAAACTGAGACCATCTCATGGCACACAAACCATGACGCTCGGGGAGGTTTATTTCAAGAAAATGAGACCAGCGCATGACACACAAACCATGGCGCTCAGGGAGGTTTATTTCAAGAAACTGAGACCAGCTCATGGCATACAAACCATGACACTCGGGGAGGTTTATTTCAAGAAACTGAGACCAGCTCATGGCTCACAAACCATGACACTCGGGGAGGTTTATTTCAAGAAACTGGGACCAGGTCATGGCACATAAACCATGACGCTCAGGGAGGTTTATTTCAAGAAACTGAGACCAGCTCATGGCATACAAATCATGACGCTCGGGGAGGTTTATTCAAGAGACTGAGACTAGCTCATGGCATACAAACCATGACGCTCGGGGAGGTTTATTTTTCTACTCTTTTCAAATGGAATACTCAATTAAGAAGCTGGATTAAGTTTCGATCAAGAAAATTCATTTTGGTTATTACCGTTGTTTGGGCTACCACATGTTGGTAGTAGATTATCCTTCGGCTACAAATTTCTCGCCTGTTGTTTGAACCGCCATATTCTTGGTGTATATGTTATACTCTTATACTTCTGGAGATTCCCCATTGCTGGTTGTTTCCTTTCCTTGTGGGGTCTCGCTTTGTTGAGCCCGCCTTGTTCCTGTGTTTCTCGCATGTTGGGTCTAATCTCTCCCTTGTGGCATCTTTCCTCCACAAGGCTTTTTGTCTTGCATTATCATATCATCTTGTATCATATGCATTCGGTGGCTTCTTGGGGCCAAAAATTCGTGCAATGTTTGTATTTAAGTCCCTCCTATCTCGTCGAGACAAAAGTTTCCATCTTCGTATCTCCGAATAGAAGAAACTTAAATAGGGGCATCTGTAGCACCCTAATTTTTGACCTTAAGATTCCACCTCCTTGTTTTTTTTCTTCTTGCACCTTTATACTTTGGTGTATGTTTATTACGACTAACCGTTTGGTGCAGGCATGAAATGAAATAGATGGGTGGTACTCATTCCCTTAGTCCAGCATTTCTAGGCATAACTAGTGGATCCTAACCAGAGATGAGTCTGTGCCCACGTCTCTTTAGAGTCAACTGAGGATTTTGGGTTCTAATATATCAACGGTCCTTCAAGAGCAGGGCCATGACATTTGATTATTGAAGTTATTCGGAAGCAAGTTATGACACAGAATATGGAGCCGTGATCAAGGCGAGTTACGTGTGTTTGGAACACTCAAGATTAGAAGTTTCAACAACTTGATTACGAATTAGAGACGCACACGAGTATGCCATCAAAGTTAATTTGATTAATAACAAGTTCTTGGTTGTTAGAGGAAGAAGGATCAAAGAGGGCTTCCGTTGGCAAAACCACGATTTGATTTCATTTTGAAGTGCATACCAAAGTAGGTTTCCACGTAAGGAAACTGCCTTCTTTGTAAAGTGCATGACTTAAGAAACATGAATGTAATTACTGCAGTTTACAACTTCACAACAAATTCAGAGGATTCAGGATCCTTCATGTCTTACAAGATATAATATTCCTTTGAAATAAGTTGAAGCTCACACTTTTTCATACTAGCATCAGCTTCAACGCTTATTACAAATCCTATTAATTACAAGCTATGTTGTAGATCTTACACAGCTCTAAACCAAGTATCCACTAAGTCGTCGCTTCGCCATAAGCCGACAGAGTCGCCTCAATCTTCCCGGAATGTGTTCCTTTTATGAATGGTTCCCAGCGGATCCTTCAAATTAGAAAGTGTTATGCCCATGGCAGCTCGAATCAACTGCACCCATTGTATTACCCACAACAGAGGTGAGAGCTTCACGAAAAAACCAGTAAATCAACACATCCTTCGGCGTACTAGAAAACTTGAAACGACAAGAAGAAGAATCAGGCTATGAACAACCAAGTTATAAAGAGCAGAGAGGTATGGCTAGTAACCGTGGTATCGACATACACTTCTCTCGAAGGGACGACTTTCGTTTGGTAACTGGGACTTAAGGAGAGGAGCATCAGCTCTAAAGGTGGCTTACTGATTATCAGCGCATGACAATCAAGAGTGTCGAAGCAGAAGTGGAGATTGTTGCATACCCCTTATTGTTGTAGCATGAAGCGCGAAGTTGTTTAGACCATCACTCTTCAAGGTTCGCCATCAAATGCTGCCATATTTGTCTAACTCCTCTAAAGAGCAGAACCGAAACTTCACTTTGCAGCTTTCCCTGCAGTATCTTCACCTGCAAGACACGACACAACAATAATTAGAGCAACCATTGCAGAGATAGTGTGAAGGTTAAGAAGTAATAATTAAGATGAGTTCAGCCCTCAACTCAACTCATCATTGGGCATAAGACTCGAGTGGCTGGAAGAGCAACGGAGGTCGTCGCCAGCTCCCTACCAAGCATCGAAAAATCGAAGTTCAGACAAGTAAAGCAACTAGTTTCAGACAGCTTTCGACATAATGCGAAAGCACCAACAAATCAAGATAACAGCGCCAATCTCAACCTTTTGGTTCAGACGCGGCGTCATCAGCACCAAATTGGGAACCTTCCTCGGCGGCATAAAACCGGTAGCTTCTGAATTTAAGCCCTTTTCTGAAGAAAAAAAAAAACGTTAGTACCAAAATCATAATACAGTTCCAAGCTATTCCACACTTAGAAGGAAGTTCTGATTCCAAGCCGACCCGCAGTCGTAACCAAAATTCCAACAGGCAGCAATCGCGGAAATAATCAACAATTTCCGTACTGCAGCCAATCAAGAACAACTGGAAAATGGCCAAAATCATAGTCACGAAGAGTTCCCAAGTTGGAGGAAATCCCATCAAACATGAAACCTCAAAGTCAAAACCTACATAGAGAGGACAGAGTAAGTAAGTCCAATACAGAATGATTCGCGAGCTCTAGTGCCGGAATCACCGAATCAACCTCGCAGAATTAGATGAAATAAGAAGAGAGTTAAATTTTGTTTCCTAAAATCCTCGAGAAATCCCGACAACATCAACGAACAAGGAAAGTTTTAAAGAGAAAAACTTAATTGCAGGCCCATCGGATTTGTGTATATAAAGCAACAAAGACCCACAAGTAAAGGGAGGAAAATTCACCATCGTAGCTAGAGCGAAATCGCGTACTCGCAACTTCACGATAACCAACCAAGATTAGGAAGAACCTTCATCACCGTAAAGCTCAGACATTCTCCCGAGTCATCATCGCAGGAAAGGGGAGTGCATCTGCAGGCTGCATTATCGTATCGCCACCGCCGCCAACTAGCCGCCGACGCCTCCTATTCATGGGTAACTTATGTTCAAAACCCTTGTTACTTTTTATTGTGTTTTGTTTACAGGTTATGGTAAAGAGAGATGAGGAAGGATGACATACAAACGGAACCAAGGAATGAAGAAGGTGTCGAGGGAGGAAGAAAGAAACGAAGAAGGAGGGAGAGTAGCAGCGGAATGAAGAGGGATTTGGGGGGGGGGGGGTTAGGGTTTGTTTATTTTGTTTATTTGTTTTTGTATTGTTTTTGCTATAATAGTTATGTGTAGGTGCACAAATCCACTTACCACGCACCATCACACACATGACCCTTAGATCTCCAACGGATCTAATCCACTGGCCCACGTCATGCGGTCTATCGTAAGCCCAACGCGCACACCCACACCTGATCAAACACTCCTTAATTTAATTAATCAATCCAATTAACATTAATTTAATCTTTTTAAACTAATAAACCAATATTTTTAAATTAATATAATAACCTTTTTTAAATTAATTAACCTAATTAGCCTTATCTAATTTAAAACCAACTAATAACTTTTTATAATTAATTTTTCTTTTATTTAATCAACTCATTTTCTTTAATTCAATTTCATCTTATTTTATTTACCAATTAGTTACTTCATCAATTTAATACCCCTTTTATATAATAATAAAATTGCTCATTTTTCTTAATAAAATCTACTTCATGTTTAGAATGACTTTTATTTAGTAAAACAAATGATAACAAACCATCTTCTTAGATAATAAAACCCATTTTATTTAATAAACCTTTATTTATTTAAAATTAATTCACATCTAAAACCTTTTTGCTAATAAAATTAAATGAACTTTTCCTTAAAAAATCAATTTCATCGAATTGATTCAACTTTTCCTAAAACTAATACTCGCCTGATCTAATATAACTTCACCAAAATATAATCCTAAAACCAATTCAACCTTCCTCTAAAATCAACATCGTAATTTAATCCAATCGCGCACGCTTCCATCTCGTAACCCAGCTCGAGTATTCACAATTCACTCACTTGTATGTTTTACCGCTTTCATGTGTTTGTATGTTTTACTTCATCAGCAATTTATCTTTATCGTTATTTATTTTTACGCATCGCATAGCATCAAAACGGAGAACCTGCGCGTAACGTAAAACTTACGCGTATGAATCTCATTTGCATCATATTCCCCATTGATCCTTGATCCCATTCAAGTTGATCTTTTAATTTAGATCCTACCCCGTAAGGAGGACCTTTGTCTTTTATCTTTACAACATAGAAAAAACATATTCAACTCAAATCAAACTATTCAAACCATTAGAGAATAAGATGTTAGTCATCTTGACAGTCGAGATAAATCTCCTGCCCCATAACAATACAAACAATATGTAGGGACTTTTCCGCTTAAGAGAGATAGCGGCATACTTGTCGATTAAATGTCGAGTGTTTGAGCCCTTCTCTTAAGACGATGCAAAGACTATTTTCCTACAAAGTTGTGGTGGTTAAGTCGAGTAATCTCCCTTAAGATGACAACTCATCATTTCTTCTAGAATCAATCAATCAACAACCTTTTATCCCTTAGGAACTTTGACCAACAGTCAATAATTCCTCAAACCCTTTAGGGGAACTACAAATACTCTGATTCCATTCCTGTCAGGATATGTAGATACAAGATGCAACGTCTTGGCGAGTATACTTAGAAATAAACCATTAGGTCTTTTATCCTTAAGCAGATAACCCTTAGCAATAAACAACATAAACAAGAGGTTTCTGTAGAGTACTACAGAAACTTAGGATACTAGCACCTTCCCTAAGTTTAACCAACCCTCGAACCTAAAACTCTCTAGCTTTTGCATTGTATTGTGGGTAATTCGATCTTTTTCCCTTCCTTTGGAAAAATTAAAGACCGGTGGTGAACTAAAATGAATTAAGATTCAAATTAATCAATAATTTGGTATCCAATTCTCACCGCGACATATACAAAACATCAACAGGAAATATAATTGCATACAAGCCTACGACCTCATCCAACAAATCTAGTGATGGTCAAATGAGAAATGAATAAAACTATTGAGATATTGTATCAGATAAATTTCTTCAACCACAGTAACTCTTGTACCAAGTCTGAGCTTATTTTTGTAACTCATTTATGTTTGGATGTTTAGGTTTTGCAATCAACTCCTGTATGAGAAGCTCTTTTCTGCAGATAACATCTTTCAAGCCTTGAGCATAGTCCTTCCAAGCATCCTCTCCAAAGGCATCTTCAAGTCTTGGTTTCTTCAATTCTGCCCTCACCTTGAGCTCCTTCAATGCTGACAAGGTTTCTTGTAGTTTCTGATCACTTGCATACCTACGGGATGATTCTGTTGAAACTTCTTCATCTTTGACTTTGAGTGTTATCTTCAATTTGTCAATTTGTCTATGAAGTTCATCATCTCTTCCTTTGTTGGCAGTTAATGCAGTGCTCCATTGATCATTGAACTTAGATATTTCCAAATAGGCCTTGTCCAGTTCCTTCTTCTTATGCTTAAAGATGCTATCAATACTTTTCAAATCCTAGCCAACTCGTCCTCGCACCTGGATCTCTTTAGCTAAATCCTTTTCCACCTTAGCTAAAGCTTTTGTCTTTACCTTTGATAAGTAAACAACTTCATTCTTATCACTCTTCAATTGACTGATTTCCCTTTTTAGCTCTTGATTTTTCTTAAGCGACTCTTCTTTTTCCGCCCATAGCTTATTGTATCTTTGAATATCCACCGGTGTAGGCTCTTCAATCATCAATCAGTATAAGGGTTCTTCAACAGGAAATGGCAACAAAATCTTCTCCACCCTCCTCTGAATCCACTCCAAGTAAGGGTCATAAGCTCTGCAATCACCTTTGCCCAAAGAAAGTTTTACCTTTTTATGAACTCTTCCCCATGCTTCTTCTATTCTTGCTAGAATATCATAGTCAGCCACGCCTGTGAAGTACATAGATTCCTGCACTTCCTCCTCCTTTAGGGGTCCTCTCAAATCATATCCAAATTGTCTAACAACCAAAGAAGGGTTGTAATTAATTCCTCATCTTCTTCCTATTAGGGGTACATTGGGAAAGCTTCCATAACTAAAGATGATCTCCATGCCAAGCAAATCTCGATTAAACCAAACGATATCTTTAGCTTCCAAACCCATAAGCCTCTTAGACCATTCAAATGTAACCCTTGTATCGATAAAAGCTCCAACACGAGGAAGGTGATTTGTAAACCACTTGTAGAAAAGTGGCGTACAGAAAGAAACAGTCTTCCCTCTCCACTTTTCATTCTTGTAGTGCACTAAGTGATATAGGTCTCCGAGAAGAGCGGGTACAAGATTTTTTGAAACAAAAATACCGAAAGCATCCATATTAATGAAATCTGGTATATTGGGAAACAAAATAATTCCATATATGCACAGAGTCAGAACATCGCTAAAAACCACCCAACAACCTTCTTTCGCATATTTATGAGCTTTACCCACCAAGAAAGATAGGGTGAAGCCGAAAATTCCATTTCTATGAACCACGTCATCCACCAAATCATACTTGCTCAAATAAAGAGCGTTGGAAAATTTCTTAAGGTCAGGCTCTTCTTCTGTATGATAGAATGGAACTTCATCTCAGAACGAAACTCCCAAAATGAAAGCGAACTCTTCCAAAGTAGGCACTAGGACATGATCCGGGAAGGCGAAGCAGCATAATGGAGGGTCATAAAACTATAACAAAGCGTGGATAGCCCCTTGCTCATAGTTTGTAACTTTTCGGACAAGGCTTAGAATTCTCCCATAATCTTTTCTGAAATCTTTGTGTAATACCCCAAATTTTACCCTTTCTTTTTTATTTTTATTTTAAATTCTTATTAACTTAATAAATTAACCTTTTTTTTAAATCTTGTTTTTTTAACTAATAATAATTTAATTAACCTTTTTTATAACTTTACTAATGTTTTTTTATTAACTTTTTTTTTTCTATTTAGTTTATTTATTTAAGTCATTTTAAGCTCTTCTTACTAACTTTTAGGATTTAGATTAAAATTTAACTTTTTTTTTCTTTTCTTTAAAGAGTAAATTTTTTATAACCTTTTTTAAATTAATTTCTAACACTTTTTTTTTAATCAAATTCTAATACTTTTTTTAAATAAAAATCTAATACTTTTTTTTTAAAATTAAATCTTTTTTTCTAACTTTTTTAAAGCTAAATCTTTTTTTTCTAACTTTTTTAAAGTTAAATATTTTTTTCTAACTTCTTTTTAAAATTAAATCTTTTTTCTAACTTTTTTAAAGTTAAATATTTTTTTCTAACTTTTTTTAAAACTAAATCTTTTTTTTCTAACTTTTTTAAAATTAAATATTTTTTTCTAACTTCTTTTTAAAATTAAATCTTTTTTCTAACTTTTATAAAGTTAAATCTTTTTTTTCTAACTTTTTTAAAAAAATTAAATCTTTTTTCTAACTTTTATAAAATTAAATCTTTTTTTTTCTCTAATTTCTTTTTAAAATTAAATCTTTTTTTTCTAACTATTTTAAAAATTAAATCTAACCTTTTTTTATAAATTAAATCTATCCTTTTTTTTTTTAAAATTAAATCTAAATCTTTTTTTGACACCTTTATTTTTCAAATTAAAATTCTAAATTCTTTTTAAAATTAAATTCTAACGCCCTTTTCTTTTTCTTTTTTTTTAAATTTTAATTTCCATTTAAAATTAAATTCTAACAGTTTTTAAAATAATTCTAACATTTTTTAAAACCAACATTCAAATATTTTTTTTTTTTTTATTCTAACTCATTTTTTTTAAAACTCTAATTTTTTATTTAACTTGAAACTCTAATCTTCTTTGCTAACTTTTTAAATTTAAATCTCAACACTTTTTTAATCTAATCCAATCTTAATGAATTCCAGATAGAGTTAAATCAAATCAATCAGATCAATCATCATCATAAGAAAATCAGATCTAAATATCAACATCACCATCATTGAATCAAATCTGAAATCATCATAAAAATTCATTCAAATCAAATCAGAGATTGAAAAAGATTGAGATATTCAAATTAAATCTGAGATTAAAAAAAAAGATTTAAAAATCAAGTATAAAAGGGACGAAAATCATAACAAGAAGGGGAGAACTTTTTTCGTAAAATCCAAGCAAACTCCGTCAAAAATCCTCTAGCCTCAGGACAAAGCATCATCGGCCATCATCATTCCGTAAGGATCAAAAAATATAATTACAATTTTTGTGTTGCTTTTCATGTTTTTCAGGAAAAAGAGATGAAGAAGACAAATCGGCGGTCATTCAAAAGAAGAAGAAGATAACATCCGTGAGAGGCAAACAAGAAGGAGAGGAACACACGCAAACTCAGAGAGCAGAGAGAAGAAGAGTGATGACCGGCCCAACCCTCTTTTTTATTATTATTGTTTTTCCATTTGTTATTTTATTTTGTTCATCTTTTTTAAAAAAAAATCAAGGAGGCCCTTTCTTTTTTATAACCAAAAACCTTTTTCAAATTAATTAAAACTCTTTTTAAATAAAATAATCAAATGTTTTTTTCAAATAATGAAACTTTTTTATAACTTTAAAGTAAAACGTGTTTTTAACTAACATTAAGATTTTTTAAATTAAACCAATTGTTTTTTTTAATGATTAAATCTTTTTTTCAAAATATTATCACTAAAACTCCTTTTTTAGAATAATTAACCAAACTTTCACTTTTTTATTAATAAATTTTTTTAAAACTCAAAACTCTTTTAATTAAAATTAATCTCTTTTCACAAATTTAAATCCTTGGTTAAAAAGACCATAAAAGTCCTCCAAAATTCATACGGCTTGTTTCTCGTTCAATTTTGATTTCGTTTTCGTCTAACCCCACATACTGACATTTTTGTTTGTTTTGTTTCTTGCAGCTATTATGTTCAATTTGAAACTTATTTTCGGTTTTATATTTAGCTATTATAATTGTAACTGCTTATGGGATGTAATTGTGCGAGACAATTGTCGCATTTATCTTTCCGCACTTTATTTTCTGTCGTTGTATGTATATTTAATTTCATCACATCTTTATAGTTAATTTCACATCCGAAGGTTAGGTCTAGCTTTTGGTCGCCGTGTCAGTAGTCCTCAACTTCAAACCCTTGCGACCTCACAAACCCTAATTTTCACAAATGCCTCGCCGCAGGCAAAATTACAATTTTACCCCTAGCATTAGGTCAAAGAGCCGCCGCGCTCATTTTAGGGTTTCTCGTCGTGGAATCCCTAATTTAACCCTAATTACCACTCAACATTTCAACGCAGAGATTTGGAGTTTCTACACTCCACGTAAGCGTGTCCTTAAGATGCGTTTATTCCCCTTGAGACCTTGACCACAGTCAAGAAGTTTCTAACCTCCCTATTGAGGGGAACTACGATTACTCTGATTCCACTCCCGTAAGGATACGTAGGCACAAGATGCGATGTCTTGCCGAGTAAACTTAGAACTAACCCCTTAGGTCTCTTTTCTCACTTTTAATCCTTTGTACATATACCTTAAGCAAATAAATAAAGCAAATAGTAAACATTTGAACAAAAGGTTCCTGTAGAGTACTACAGAAGTTTAGGGTGCTAATACTTTCCCTAAATTTAACCAACCCCCGAACCCTAGATCTTTCCCCGCATTGTGTTTACGATGCAAAAATAGGTTTTCCCTCTTTTGACCTTTTCCTTCGGATAAATCAAAGAGCGGTTGTGAATTGAATTGCGATTCAAACTAATTAATAGTTTGTGATCCTATTTCCACCGCAACAGAAAATGGCGACTTCACTGGGGATACCTTTAACTTTTGAGGGTTATCCCTAACTTGTTCATATTTATTACTATCTGTGATATTATTCATTTGCATGTATATATTTGTGCTTTGATTGTGGGACTGTTCCTTGTGCTGTGAGATAGGTCCTACACCCGGATCTAGTGTACCTTAGGTAAATGGCAATAGACCAAGGAAACTGTACGACGTATATCGATACGGTTGATCTGGTGGCCATGGTTAGTGCGACTTCTTGGTTAGTGCTTATATTCCTTAAGTCAAGTTGAGGATAATATTGAGGCTGCCATAGGTTGTCAATGCACTAACTGACTTTTAGAACCCTAGTTAACTCATCTTGGCCTTTAGAAGGTAGTGAGGTAGCCGGCTTTGGTGCAGACTGAAGTTGGTTGACACTCGATACTACGCTCATTGAGATCTTAAACTTGGAGGGTTTTGGTTGGCAAGTAAGTTGCCTTCTGAACAATCACCCTTGTGAAGGATCAATGATATTGAGATCCCTTAGAACCTGGTTACTTTTGTAGGACAGGATGAACCATCTAACTTCAGGGGAGGGTACTTGCCTTTGAACCTCATACAAGCCTTTAACCTAGGACTTTGTGTGTTTTCATGCATTGCATCCATTAAGCATCTCGTCGCATTGTATTTCATGGAGTTCAAACACCATTTATGGACATCGCGGGATACCATAAATAAAAAAATATATAAAATGAGAAGACAAGAAAAAGATTTCTTTGGTACCCCACGACATTCGTAAATGTTTTGAATTCCATGAAATCTTCATTTACATTCACATTTTAGCATACTCTTGCATTGCATGTGTCTCCCGATTTCTCACACTCGGTTCTCTCACCTTCCAGTTTCGTCACCCTGAGTTCTCGGCACCAATACAACACCAGAGCTCAAACTCGGAAAAGAATGGAGGATCAGGCAAAAGAGATTGATCGCCTTAGCAATGAACTCGAAGACCTTCGAGGGGGTATGGGGCGAATGATGGAATTGTTACATGTCATGAATGCTAAGATGGATACCCAGCCCACTGTTGTTTCTGAGATTACCGGCGTTACTGTGGACCCTTCACCAAGTGTGACCGTAGCAAAGGACCCACCTTATTGTCTTGCTCCCGGTTTTGTGCCTCCTCAAGCCACTGTTCCGATTAATCAACCTGTTCAGCAAGCCGTGCCCTTGTTTTCTGAAGTTACTAGGGGGGCTCCTATCTTTGCACCACCTGTTGTACACACTCGTGCGCAACCGTACTTCAATGAGACAGTTTTTGATAATCTTGATGAGAATGTTGAGGGTTATGAGAGACATGATAAGCTTCGTGAGGAAGTAAACACTATCGTCCAGAGATTGAAAAAGGTAGAGGGTGATCAAATTTTTGGGACTGCTGCAAGAGATGTTTGTTTGGTCTCAGGTTTAGTTATTCCCCCGAAGTTCAAAACTCCGAACTTCGATCCTATGAAGGTGCCACCTGTCCTAAGAGTCATTTGATCATGTATTATCGCAAAATGGCTGCCCATGTTGAGAATGATAAACTGATGATTCATTGCTTCCAAGACAGTTTGAAGGGTGCTTCTTCCAAGTGGTATTTAACTTTGGACCAATCCCGCGTTAAGAGCTTTCAAGATTTATCTGACGCTTTCATCAAACACTACAAGTACAATATGGATCTGGCTCCTGACAGAAGACAGCTGCTGAGTATGTCACAAAAGAATTCTGAGTCATTCAAAGAGTATGCTCAAAGGTGGAGAGAGACTGCTTCGCAGGTAGAACCTCCTTTGACCGAGAAAGAGTTAGCTGATTGGTTTGTCGACACGGTCCGTCCAGAATTTTACGAGAGAATGGTGGGTAGCGTGACTTCAAATTTCTCCGACATCGTTGTTGTGGGTGTCAAGATTGAATTGGGTATGAAGAGTGGTAAAATGACAAATAATCATGGCGCTTCTAAGGATCAGCCGAAGAAACCTCCGTATAGCTCCCAGAAAAAGAAGGAGAGTGAGACTAATACTATATCCTCTGGTAGACCAAGGGAACGCTTTTATCGGCATCCGCAAGGTTATGCTCAACCTCAAGGGTACCCAGTCCAGTATGCTCAACAACCCTATGTGGAAGCTATTACACCTTCTTTCAATCAACAGGTTCCCATGTATCAACCTATGCAACAACCTCCTGTTTATCCGCCTCCTGTCAACTACCTACAGGCACCTAATACTCCTGCTCCTCAACAGCCAAAGAGTCCGGCTCCTCGCCAGAATATGCCGAACAGGAGAACGTATAAACCTTGTCCGCCGATTCCAATGACTTTTACCGAGTTGTATCCCTCTTTGGTCAAGCAAGGTCTCATCACCACTCGGGCTTTGGGTCCGCCTCCTAATCCTCTACCCGCCAATTACAACGCCGCCGCTCATTGTTTATTTCATGAGGGTGCGCCTGGCCATGATCTGGAGAACTGTTATGCTCTCAAAAATATTGTCAGGGATCTATTGGAAAAGAAGATTTTGTCATTCGAAGATCCTCAACCAAATTAAGAAGAACCCTTTTCCTAACCATGAGAGCGTCAATGCCATTAGTGCTGACTCAGAGGAAGGTTATGCCCTTGATGTTGAACAGATTAAGACTCCTCTCAAGATGTTCCATTCAAAGCTGTTTGAAGCTGGTTTAGTAGATACTTCCCACGTTGCATGCGTAAGTTGTGAAGCCAGTATTAAGGGTTGCATGTTGGTTCAGAATGATGTTCAGAGGTTAATTAATGAGGGTGTTTTACAAGTGACAAGCCAAGCCAAGAAGGATGTAGTCGCTGTGGTTGAGCCTGTCTTCCATCAGCCTGAATCAAAGGGTAAGGTACCAGTGTTTAATTTATCAGGGGCAGGCTCCGCCAACCTCGTGTTCGATATACCGAGGTCGTATATCCCTGAAGTGAATCAGCCTAAGCCTATAGTTATTCGAAAACCAGGTCCGTTTCCTTTCAGTGATCCTAAAGCCGTGCCTTGGAAATACGACGTGACGATGATTGACAAGGAGTCTGGGAAGGTTATTCCAAAGGAAGAGGGTAAGGACACGGTGACCAATATCGCAGAGGTAAGCAGGATGACTCGCAGTGGCCGTGTGTATACTCCCCATTCTAATGAGGTCCCACCTAAGGAAACAGCTAGTATCCCAGTGCCTGCCAAAGACAAAGGTAAGGGAGCCGTTACGAATGATGAAGATGCGGAATTTTTAAGGATCATCAAGAAAAGTGACTATAAAGTTATTGACCAACTTCATCAGACTCCTTCCAAGATTTCGATTTTATCTCTGTTGATGAATTCACCCGCTCATAGGATGGCCTTGCAGAAGGTTTTGACTCAAGCACATGTGGATCAAGATATTAGCACCAGTCGGTTTGATAGTGTGATTGCCAATTTGACCGCTTGTAACACCCTCAGTTTCAGCAATGAAGAGTTACCGAAGGAGGGTCCGAACCATAATTGTGCTTTACATATATCGGTAAAATGTCAAGAGGACAATTTAGCGAGAGTGCTAGTGGACACCGGCTCTTCTCTGAATGTTCTACCCAAGAGGGTTCTTGATAAGTTGGCTTGTAAAGAGACTGTGTTGAAACCTACTCCTTTGGTTGTCAAGGCTTTCGATGGCTCTCGCCGATCGGTAATGGGGGAGGTTGAGCTTCCTATCCTGATTGGTCCGCAAGTTTTTAATATCACGTTTCAAGTCATGGACATTAATCCCAACTACAGTTGTTTACTCGGAAGGCCGTGGATTCATGCCGCTGGGGCAGTGACCTCAACTTTACATCAGAAGATGAAGTTCGTGATCGATGGAAAGTTGGTTATTATACACGGTGAGGAGAATCTGATGGTCAGTAACCTGTCCTCTTTCCGTTACATCGAGGCCGACGAGAATGCTTTAGACATTTCCTTTCAAGCACTTGAAATCGCCAATGCTGTTCTGCTGGAGGTCGAAGAGACAGTGGGTCAGGGTAATCCATCTTTTGCATCTCTGAAGAGTACCAAATCAACAATTGACAGGGGCATTCCTGAAGGTTGGGGAGAGGTAATTGATGTCAAGACCAAGACTGATCGCTCTGGGTTGGGTTACAAACCAACTCAGAATGGAGCTGCCGCCACTGTCGAGGGGCGTCCGAAGGTTATCCAAGAAGTATTTGTCAGCGGAGGTTTCCAAATCAATGCCATCGGCGAATGTGAGAAAAAGGAAGAGCTGAGCAATACCTGGTGTTTAAGGGTGATGCAGTTTTGAACAACTGGGATGCCGTAGAGATCCCTGTTATTTTTCCCTTGTCGACGTAATTGTTTTTTTAAAAGTTTCATTTACATTTTCAAATAAAAGTCTGTAGCTCTGCCCAAGGCTATAGGGTCGTTGTGTCGGGCCACCTTTCATTCATAAAAAGATATTAATAAAAGTATTTTGTTCGATTCCACTTTGTTCATCTGCGTTTTTTGTTTTCACTTTTAAAAATGAAATTGGCAACCTTTCTTCCGAAAAATAATAATATAAAAAAACAGCATTTCATTCTTACATATCTTCGAGCATTTTAATTAAGTAAGCCTTCCATCATGCAGAGATATCGTAAACCTTGTTGGATCCAATGACTTTACTGACACTCCTGACTGGGATGCACCCATCAATCAAGCTGAGGACGAGGGTGAAGAAGACTTTGAAGTACCCGCTGAACTGACAAGATTGATTGAGTACGAGTACACAGAGCTTCAACCGCATAAAGAGCAGGTGGACCTAATGAATCTCGGTACAGATGAGAACAAGAAAGAGGTCAAGATTGGTGCAATGCTTGGGACAGAGATTAGGCCGAGGTTGATTGAGTTGTTAAAAGAGTATGTTGATGTGTTTGCGTGGTCGTATCAAGATATGCCGGGCCTAGACACGGATATTGTTGTTCACAAGTTGCCGCTTAAGCCAGGTTGTCCACCTATCAAACAAAAGCTTCGAAGAACGAGACCCGACATGGCTTTGAAGATTCGAGATGAGGTTAAAAAGCAGTTGGATGCAGGTTTCTTGGCAGTCGCAAAATATCCAGATTGGGTTGCCAACATTGTGCCAGTACCCAAGAAGGACGGTAAAGTTAGGATGTGTGTAGACTACAGGGACCTGAACAAAGCAAGTCCAAAAGACGATTTCCCTTTGCCACACATTGACACACTGGTAGACAATACAGCCAGTTTTGCGTTGTTCTCATTTATGGATGGTTTCTCCGGCTATAATCAGATCAAGATGGATCCCGATGATCGAGAGAAGACTACTTTCATTACTCCTTGGGGAACTTTCTGCTACAAAGTCATGCCCTTCGGTTTAAAGAATGCAGGGGCAACTTACCAACGTGCTATGACCACTCTTTTTCATGATATGATGCACAAAGAGATTGAGGTGTATGTGGACGATATGATAGCCAAATCTCAGAGTGAAGAGGAGCATCTAGACCATTTGGTGAAGCTGTTTGAACGACTCAGGAAATATCAGTTGAAATTGAATCCTGCAAAATGTACCTTCGGTGTCAGATCCGGAAAATTGCTTGGTTTCATTGTTAGCCAGCGAGGGATTGAGGTGGATCCTGACAAAGTCCGAGCCATTCAAGATATGCCGGCTCCGCGAACCGAGACGCAAGTTAGGGGTTTTCTGGGGCGTCTGAATTACATTTCCAGGTTTATCTTTAATATGACCGCTACTTGTGAGCCGATATTCAAGTTGCTTTGCAAGGGGCAGACAGTTGAGTGGAACCCTGATTGTCAGAAAGCGTTTGAGAAGATTAAAGGTTATTTGCAAGATCCCCCTATTCTGATCCCGCCCGTACCTGGAAGACCGTTGTTTATGTACCTTACTGTTCTCGAGAAGTCTATGGGTTGTGTGCTTGGACAACATGATGAGACCGGGAAAAAGGAACATGCGATTTATTACCTGAGCAAGAAGTTTACCGATTGCGAAAACAGATACTCGCCATTAGAGAAAACTTGTTGTGCATTGGCATGGGCCGCTAAGCGCCTTCGGCAGTATATGGTCTGTCATACCACGCTATTGATTTCTAAAATGGATCCGATCAAGTATATTTTTGAAAAACCTGCTCAAACCGGGAGGCTAGCCCGTTGGCACATGTTGTTATCCGAATATGACATCCAGTATGTACCCCAGAAAGCGATTAAGGGTAGTATCTTATCCGATTATCTTGCAGACCAGCCAGTTGAAGATTATGAACCTCTTAAGCTCGATTTTCCTGATGAGGATATTTTGTTGATTAAAAGAGATTGCGAAGAGCCAGATCCGAGCGAAGGCCCAGAACCAGGTCTTTGGTGGAAGATGATGTTTGATGGTTCCTCGAATTTTAATGGGCATGGTATAGGCGCCGTTTTGATGAACCCAAAGGGTGGATTTACTCCATTTACAGCAAGGTTGGACTTTGAGTGTACTAATAATGTCGCAGAATATGAAGCATGTATCCTCGGCCTCGAAGCGGCGATTCACCTCCGAATCAAACTTCTTAAAGTAAGTGGTGACTCAGCCTTGGTTATTTACCAGGTACAAGGCAAATGGGAGACGAAGAATGAGAAGTTAATCCCTTATAAAGACTATATTATTGAGCTGATCAAGTATTTCGACGAGATAGAGTTCGAGCATGTTCCTAGATCCGAGAATCACGTTGCTGATGCTTTAGCCATGTTGGCATCCATGTGGAAAGTTAAATTCGTTAATGAAGCACCTCTTATCCATATTGAGCGCAAAGTTGAGCCCGCTTATTGTCAGATGGTCGAAGAAGTTGAGGTGGATGAAAAGCCTTGGTTTCACGACATCAAGAACTATCTCGTCAAGCAGGAATATCCCGAGGGTGCTACTGGTCTGGCCAAAAAGACATTGAGAAGACTGGCGTCCAAATTCTTTATCAGTAATGGCGTGTTATACAAGAGAAATCACGACATGGTCCTGCTCAGATGTGTTGATAAACGAGAAGCGGACATGTTACTACAGGAAATTCATGAGGGGACCTTCGGAACCCATGCCAATGGTTATGCTATGTCCAAGAAGATGTTAAGGGCTGGGTATTACTGGTTAACCATGGAAGCCGACTGCATCCAATACGCTAGAAAATGCCATAAGTGCCAAATTTATGCTGATAAAATGCATGTACCTCCGTCACCGTTGAATGTTTTGTCTTCACCATGGTCGTTCTCTATGTGGGGCATTGACATGATTGGGGCAATCGAGCCGAAAGCTTCTAATGGACATCGTTTTATCCTTGTTGCCATTGATTATTTCACCAAATGGGTAGAGGCTGCCTCCTACGCCAACGTGACCAAGCAAGTGGTTGCCCGATTCATCAGGAAAGAGATCATCTGCCGCTATGGGGTCCCAAGCCGGATAATAACTGACAATGGCACCAATCTGAATAATAAGACTATGAAAGAGTTGTGTGACAATTTCAAGATCACTCACCACAATTCTTCTCCGTACCGTCCTAAGATGAATGGAGCCGTTGAAGCTGCGAACAAGAATATCAAGAAGATCCTGCAAAAGATGGTTGTGACTTACAAAGATTGGCATGAGATGTTACCGTTTGCTTTACATGGATACAGAACCTCGGTGAGAACTTCGACAGGGGCAACCCCTTTCTCACTGGTATATGGAATGGACGCCGTGCTCCCCATTGAAGTAGAGATACCTTCGCTAAGAGTGTTAATGGAGGCTGAACTTGAGGAAGCTGAGTGGGTTCAAGACAGATTGGATCAGTTGAATCTCATTGACGAGAAGCGTTTGACAGCCATGTGCCATGGGCAATTATATCAGAAACGGATGAAAAGAGCGTTTGATAAGAAGATTCGTATCCGTGAGTTCCGTCAAGGAGAGCTCGTACTCAAAAAGATCTTACCAGTACATAAAGATATGCGTGGAAAGTGGATGCCCAATTATGAAGGCCCGTTCGTTGTAAAGACTGTCTTCTCCGGAGGGTCTCTAATACTTACGACAATGGACGGTGAAGAACTAGTACATCCCGTGAATTCTGATGCAGTCCGAAAATATTATGCCTAAAAACCCGCTAAGTCGAAAACCTGCAAAAGGCGACTTAGGCAAAAGTAAGGGTTGAAAAAAAGAAAAAAGAAATAATAACAAAAGCTCGCTAGGTTGAAAACCCGAAAGGGCGGCTTAGGCAAAAAAGAGCGTCCCGGTGGATTGAAAACCCGAAAGGGCGGTCCAGGCAAAAGTTAGGGACAGAGGCATTTCATTGCATCAGAAGACACACTTTCCGCATGAGAGCCATGTTTCAGCTCTTTCACCCTTGCCCAAAGCAGGATTCTGGATTAGTCTTAGTTAGTAGTGTCAGTAGGTGTCGTTGGATTCGATGTAACCTTTTTTCCCATGTTGCCAATTTCAAAATGTAATCATCTGTGGAGCTATGCCTTCAGCAAGCAGCCACCCTTTAATAAAAGATACCATCTCGTTACTTACATTCTTTGGTGCATTGCTCTTTGCTTTCTATTGTTATGCAAAATGCGTTTATTCTTAAAATTTGAAAATGAAAGGTGCATTGTAGATTTTTCAAAACTATTTTTCAAAAAACAAAACAAATTTGAAATGTAATAAATTACTTTGACTAGTGGAAATTCCGACAGGATCTCTTCATTCCCCGGAAATATCATTATTGCAGAAACACTTTCAAACCATTGCCCAGTGATAGTCCCCAGAGAGACTATAAGCTGACAACTTTTTCTTGGGTAACTCGAAAGTGTCCCTCAGGTTTTCTTCTCCCCATGTGAAGACGTGATACTGTGCACCCAAGCAGATTATCTTCTCCCCAGAAAATTCAGAACTTTAAAACCAGAGTTGGTTCCACCATTGATCCTTCTTACCCATGATTGACGTATTGGTTGCGGAGAACGCAGGGTATTTCCGTCGAGATGTTTATTTCATCTCTCGTCCCGTCTCTAGTCAGCTTCGTCAGCATACGCAAGGGCATAAGCATCACATGCCTATTTCATTACATATTCATTACATATTCATTACATATTCATTACATATTCATTACATATTCATTACATATTCATTACATACTCATTACATACTCATTTCATAACATCTTGCATAGTTACATACATAGACATCAACATACATTCATATTAACATATCCATTAACATACGCGATAACATGCACAGGTTCATCGTGTCTCCATCATTGGTCGTTACCACCGAGTAATTGGGGTTTGTCCATTCTCTCCAAATAGATTGTCAGCCCTAAGCATAAAATGCTTACTTGTTTCCAGTTTCCCCACAGAGCTCGATCCTCGTGGATGACGGTTACTTCAGCTATCTTTCCTCGCCAGGATTAGATATTTACCCTTCGAGATCATTCCCTCGATGGAGTTTTGATTTCCAGTCTTCTTTCTAGCTCGATCCTAGATTGAATCTCAGTCTTGTCGGTCGTCAATCCCAACCGGACGTGCATTTATTTTGCACCATCTAAAATTTTCACCATACATTGGCAGATACGCGACTATCTCGCTTGAGAAGTTTATCACTGTACCCGGACGTGCATTTATTTTGCACTATCTTTCAAGAAAATCAACTACAATCCTTTACAGATACACGCCAGTTCGCGCCTGGAAAATATATCAGTACAACACTTTACAATCCTACATGTTACAACCTTTTACACTTTACATTTTACAGCATCAACATACGACATTTCTCACCTAAGAAGTCGATCATATCCTCGTTATGACTCGCAGCAAATGGCCATCTCCATGGAGCAGTTGGGCTTCCATTTACCTGCCGTCTTGAGGTTTGAACCAAATCGTATTCAGGAGAGCACGATCTTGAGTTACGGGGAGGTTTGAGCAGTTTCATATTCAGGAGAGCACGATTCTGAATTTATGAAGAAGTTCGTTTATCCTTTAGTAAAAGAAGGAGCGGAATCATATTCAGGAGAGCACGATTCTGAGTTATGAGGAAGTTCGATTACCCAGTTTCATATTCAGGAAAGCACGATTCTGAAGTATGGAAAAATTCATTTACAACCAAATCATATTCAGGAGAGCACGATTCTGAAATATGAAGAAATTCAGTCATCCAGTTTCATATTCAGGAGAGCACGATTCTGAAATATGAGTATATTCAGTCATCCAGTTTCATATTCAGGAGAGCACGATCCTGAAGTATGAGGAAGTTCAGTTTACCCTTTTCATGTTCAGGAGAACATAATCTTGAAGCATGAAGAAGTTTATTTATCCTTCAGTAAGAGAAGAATCAGAATCGTATTCCAGGCGCCGACCTTAAATGCGAGAAGATTTATTTATCAGATAAGCAGCAGCCTCTTTATTTGAGTGCTTATCCATTTTTTGCACATAAGTCCCTTCCAACGATAAGTGACAGTTCTCCCTCGAGAAGCTTATCAGGGCAATTCCCATCAAAGTCCATTTATTTTGGCATACAGTCGGTCTTTACCCTGTATATTTGCTACGGAGTTCCGAAAAGTTCGTTTGATCCTGTCACGAGGGGTAGTTTACAGAAGCTTGGATGTTATTCCTTGCTCAATGCTCCAGCATTCTGTAATCGATCTTACAATCGTACGTGATCCAGTTTTATTTTTAGATTCCCCAGTGGAGGCCGTCTCATAGGTACCATCTCCATTCGAGGATCTCGTTCCTTTTCTAAAAGTGACAATTGGTCATTCGCACCAGTTGACTATCATTTTTAGAATTCCCCAGTGATGTACTGTGTCTCAGCGCGTCATTTTCCCCAGTGTGTTTCTTCTCGTGGCGTCTGTCTCGGTGTCGTCATGTTTCGTCAGCATTTTCGCATTCATTATTCCAGCATACGCATCATATCATAGTCATGGCATCATCTGCATTAAGTCGTTCCAGTTTTGTCCATAGCATTGCATATCGTCGCATATAAGGGCAAAATTTTCGGTTATCTATATTTAAATCTCTCCACCACGATTCCACGAGTCTCTGTCACTCAAATCGTCCGGTGTAGCCATTTAAATAGGGGCAACTGTAATACCCCAAATTTTACCCTTTCTTTTTTATTTTTATTTTAAATTCTTATTAACTTAATAAATTAACCTTTTTTTTAAATCTTGTTTTTTTAACTAATAATAATTTAATTAACCTTTTTTATAACTTTACTAATGTTTTTTTATTAACTTTTTTTTTTCTATTTAGTTTATTTATTTAAGTCATTTTAAGCTCTTCTTACTAACTTTTAGGATTTAGATTAAAATTTAACTTTTTTTTTCTTTTCTTTAAAGAGTAAATTTTTTATAACCTTTTTTAAATTAATTTCTAACACTTTTTTTTTAATCAAATTCTAATACTTTTTTTAAATAAAAATCTAATACTTTTTTTTTAAAATTAAATCTTTTTTTCTAACTTTTTTAAAGCTAAATCTTTTTTTTCTAACTTTTTTAAAGTTAAATATTTTTTTCTAACTTCTTTTTAAAATTAAATCTTTTTTCTAACTTTTTTAAAGTTAAATATTTTTTTCTAACTTTTTTTAAAACTAAATCTTTTTTTTCTAACTTTTTTAAAATTAAATATTTTTTTCTAACTTCTTTTTAAAATTAAATCTTTTTTCTAACTTTTATAAAGTTAAATCTTTTTTTTCTAACTTTTTTAAAAAAATTAAATCTTTTTTCTAACTTTTATAAAATTAAATCTTTTTTTTTCTCTAATTTCTTTTTAAAATTAAATCTTTTTTTTCTAACTATTTTAAAAATTAAATCTAACCTTTTTTTATAAATTAAATCTATCCTTTTTTTTTTTTAAATTAAATCTAAATCTTTTTTTGACACCTTTATTTTTCAAATTAAAATTCTAAATTCTTTTTAAAATTAAATTCTAACGCCCTTTTCTTTTTCTTTTTTTTTTAAATTTTAAATTCCTTTTAAAATTAAATTCTAACAGTTTTTAAAATAATTCTAACATTTTTTAAAACCAACATTCAAATATTTTTTTTTTTTATTCTAACTCATTTTTTTTAAAACTCTAATTTTTTATTTAACTTGAAACTCTAATCTTCTTTGCTAACTTTTTAAATTTAAATCTCAACACTTTTTTAATCTAATCCAATCTTAATGAATTCCAGATAGAGTTAAATCAAATCAATCAGATCAATCATCATCATAAGAAAATCAGATCTAAATATCAACATCACCATCATTGAATCAAATCTGAAATCATCATAAAAATTCATTCAAATCAAATCAGAGATTGAAAAAGATTGAGATATTCAAATTAAATCTGAGATTAAAAAAAAAGATTTAAAAATCAAGTATAAAAGGGACGAAAATCATAACAAGAAGGGGAGAACTTTTTTCGTAAAATCCAAGCAAACTCCGTCAAAAATCCTCTAGCCTCAGGACAAAGCATCATCGGCCATCATCATTCCGTAAGGATCAAAAAATATAATTACAATTTTTGTGTTGCTTTTCATGTTTTTCAGGAAAAAGAGATGAAGAAGACAAATCGGCGGTCATTCAAAAGAAGAAGAAGATAACATCCGTGAGAGGCAAACAAGAAGGAGAGGAACACACGCAAACTCAGAGAGCAGAGAGAAGAAGAGTGATGACCGGCCCAACCCTCTTTTTTATTATTATTGTTTTTCCATTTGTTATTTTATTTTGTTCATCTTTTTTTAAAAAAAATCAAGGAGGCCCTTTCTTTTTTATAACCAAAAACCTTTTTCAAATTAATTAAAACTCTTTTTAAATAAAATAATCAAATGTTTTTTTCAAATAATGAAACTTTTTTATAACTTTAAAGTAAAACGTGTTTTTAACTAACATTAAGATTTTTTAAATTAAACCAATTGTTTTTTTTAATGATTAAATCTTTTTTTCAAAATATTATCACTAAAACTCCTTTTTTAGAATAATTAACCAAACTTTCACTTTTTTATTAATAAATTTTTTTAAAACTCAAAACTCTTTTAATTAAAATTAATCTCTTTTCACAAATTTAAATCCTTGGTTAAAAAGACCATAAAAGTCCTCCAAAATTCATACGGCTTGTTTCTCGTTCAATTTTGATTTCGTTTTCGTCTAACCCCACATACTGACATTTTTGTTTGTTTTGTTTCTTGCAGCTATTATGTTCAATTTGAAACTTATTTTCGGTTTTATATTTAGCTATTATAATTGTAACTGCTTATGGGATGTAATTGTGCGAGACAATTGTCGCATTTATCTTTCCGCACTTTATTTTCTGTCGTTGTATGTATATTTAATTTCATCACATCTTTATAGTTAATTTCACATCCGAAGGTTAGGTCTAGCTTTTGGTCGCCGTGTCAGTAGTCCTCAACTTCAAACCCTTGCGACCTCACAAACCCTAATTTTCACAAATGCCTCGCCGCAGGCAAAATTACAATTTTACCCCTAGCATTAGGTCAAAGAGCCGCCGCGCTCATTTTAGGGTTTCTCGCCGTGGAATCCCTAATTTAACCCTAATTACCACTCAACATTTCAACGTAGAGATTTGGAGTTTCTACACTCCACGTAAGCGTGTCCTTAAGATGCGTTTATTCCCCTTGAGACCTTGACCACAGTCAAGAAGTTTCTAACCTCCCTATTGAGGGGAACTACGATTACTCTGATTCCACTCCCGTAAGGATACGTAGGCACAAGATGCGATGTCTTGCCGAGTAAACTTAGAACTAACCCCTTAGGTCTCTTTTCTCACTTTTAATCCTTTGTACATATACCTTAAGCAAATAAATAAAGCAAATAGTAAACATTTGAACAAAAGGTTCCTGTAGAGTACTACAGAAGTTTAGGGTGCTAATACTTTCCCTAAATTTAACCAACCCCCGAACCCTAGATCTTTCCCCGCATTGTGTTTACGATGCAAAAATAGGTTTTCCCTCTTTTGACCTTTTCCTTCGGATAAATCAAAGAGCGGTTGTGAATTGAATTGCGATTCAAACTAATTAATAGTTTGTGATCCTATTTCCACCGCAACACTTTGATCGCGACTTTCTATGTCTAATACAACTAACTGCAAGTGCACAGTCTATCGCGTAGTAATAATAGATATCGATCCCACAGGGACTCGTAATCAAACTAGTGTTCTCGGGAGTTACTATGTTTAGCTAGGTAGAATATGTTTTAAGGGAATAAGATTGTCACTAAAAGAGGGAACTAAGATTACTATTTAGATTTTAATTAATTGAATCGATACGTAGTAATTGTGTTCTTCAGGGATTTGATAAATTATTGGTGTATGAAATAGTTTTCACAGTTTATTTAAGCAGAAAATGGAGATTCGAAGACTCTCGTCTCACGATGGTTGTTGACGCTAATCATAATCCTAAGGGCCAAACGTACACTTTCGTATCCCGTTCGGGGTTAAAATCATTTTTTGGAAATCTCTAAGTTCTAATTCATTTTAAAGTGCTTTCGCTGTTATTAAAACAAATGCCTAGTGTTTACTATCTGACCTTACCGCAGCTTTCGCTTGTTGGTTCGTATCTTAATTAATTTCCCACTTTCGTGGCAAAACTACTTTTAAATAAGTTCTCGCTTTCGCGACGAAGTTTATTTCGTGAATCAATTTTAAACGCTCAGACCATAGATTACTTTTGTGAAAAGAAAGTTTTCAACCAAGTTTTATCAAATCCCATTCGAATTATTACTACATATCGATTACCTAAGTTTAGCTAGACATGGAATTAGGAAAAACAAAATATAAATAATAATAATAAATAATAATTTGCATTATAATAAAACAGAAGTCGATCAAAATGAAAACCTGTAAATATGCCAATTGGCCTTTGGGCAGATCCTCCACAGATGTTGGCAGGATTGTGGTCTTTAGTGCCAATTTGATCGTACAGTACAATAGCAATTACAAAAGAGCGGAAATGGGAATAAGGAAATGTAAAGAGAAATGAATACAAATAAAACTGGAAAGTAATTTGCTCTGGAAAGTAAATTCGGCAGCACTTCGTGGTATGAATGCAGCACCCTCTCTGAAGTCCTCTGCTTCCCTTTTTATAGAAGTGGAATCCCAACGGTTATCTCTGAGGATGATGGACTTTGAGGCAGATAATTTAGGGAGTAGTGGTCCACTCTGTGGGAATTGGAACTGCTCTTTTGACGTGTAATCTGAGTGGGGCGTTTTTGCCTGCATGACGGTCGTCACAAGGTGTGACGGTCGTCATGAAGCTGTGACGGTCGTCACATCAGCAAAAACTGATTGTTGCGCTTTTCATTGTGTTTTCACTCCTTTTTCGTCCATATTTCATCTGAGATTGCTTCTTTTCTTCATGTTGCCTTGTTTAGGCGTGATCGTTGAATACCTGCAAAAACATCAGACAAATACACGGAAACAACCCGAAATTGGATCGAAAACGGTTAGACTTTAGTTGAATTATGCATGAAAATATCTATATGATTTCGTGTTATCAAACTCCCCTAAGCTTGAATCTTTGCTTGTCCTCAAGTAAAACATGGAAAAGTCGGCAAGCACGAGGCTGCTTCTTCGTTCGCAGAGTTTGGAAAAGCCGGGATTCTTGGTAGGAACAAGACGAGTATCATGACGACACTGGACTACAAGTCTTCGGAGGTCTCCTTTTTATGCAAATCGGTCTCAGTCATGCTACTGTATCTTGGTGTCAAGGTTCTCGTGGCAAGTTCACCCTGTTTGTTCTAGCGCAATCACATTAAGTCCGTTGTCCGCACACTTTCATGGCAAGTCGACCTGTTAGTGAATATGATCTCATTTCTGTTTTTGATCTTCTTCATTGATCATAATTTTATGTCATTGATTTTCAATGAGTTTTTCGTGTCGTTGGGCTAAATGCTCAGGTGAGGAGCACCTAACTTAGAAGGAAACGTATCTTATATTCTTGGGCTTTTTATCTCTCTTTTCATGATTTTTCATCTTTTTGGAGATCATACACTTATTTGCATCGGTCGTTTGCTTAGAAGTGTTTTTAGGATGGTGTTGACTGCTAGTATAAACTACTTGGGGTTGAGTTTGTGTAGACACTTGAGACTTTGGTACACGTAGGTGGTGAAACCGACTCGCATAAACTAGAGATCTAAGGTGTCTGGACGATAGTGGTTTTGTTAGAACTGTCGTTTCCTCGGGGTTTCAAAACTTGGTTTGAACTCAGGTGCATTCTCGTGGTGCTTTTGCTTTTGAGGAACGAACTAAAATTTTTGTTTACGTTGAATAATGTGGGGATTGTTTGCGTAACGTGAAAAAAATATAGACGAGCTTTATTTTCTAGAAATAGAAAGTGTAAAAATAGAAATTACGAGAATTCAAAGTGCAGTGAAATGGAAATAAAGGAAATAAAGGAAATTCAGAGTACAGTGGAATGGAAATAAGGCTCCGCTCCCACACTATCTCGATCAGTGTCCTCACTGATTCTTGAAGCATGCGAGAGGGAGATACAACTGAAAATGGAAATACAAATAACTGAAATATAGTAAACAATGAAGGAAAAAAATGGAAATCTAGTCTCGGCCTCTGTCACGTCCGCGCTGACGTCCTCTGGCTCTAGCAAGGGCTACTCTGTCCTCATAGCTCATGGCTCCGGTGTGGTAGACGGTGTCTCGGAGTCCTTCGACCTGTAGGGTCAGATTCGCTAGGCTCTCAGTGATCGTAGCTTGGCCGGTGTGAAGTTGTTGCATTTGAGTGTGGTGCCAAGCTTCGAACTGGTCAGCTCGCTGGTTCTGCTGCTGCAGCATCGTGAGTATCTGTGCCTGCTGGTCTAGGGAGCGACGGAGGTCCTCTTCTGTGTAGTCTGGCACGGGATGATGACGGCGGCGGCGGGAGGATGTACCTTCGGGAGGAGGAGGCTGCGATGCCTCTGGCTGCTCAGACCTGTCCAACTCAGCTTGGATTTCATCGTCGGAACCGTGAGTGGGATCCTGAGTAGGAACAACGGCAGCAGGAGGGGCAGTGAGGTCGAACAACCAGTTGGTACGGTCCTCTGGATGGATGCGGGTGCGGGACGGAAGGATGATGCTTCGGACGGTCTTGCCACGCACAACCGGATGGTATTTGCCGTCAGCTCGGGAGCGGATGAGATGGGAGGCTCTGCAGTGGTCGATGTCAAGGAACACCGAGGGGATGGAATGGAGGTGCTGGAGGCGGTCGCCAAGGTTCAGCCCAAGTGCAATAGCCGTGACAATCCCGCCAAAGTAGAATGGCTTCGAGCCACGGTTGCAATTGGCCTGAATGTGAGCCAGTAGAAACGGGGCAGCGTTGACAGGTTCATTGTTGAAGACGCAATGAAGAAAGAAGAGCTCCTTGGAGTTCACTTTGTGGTTGCTGTCTATGGCGAAGATAGTGTTACTCAACGCTCTGTGAAAGTACCTGATGGTTGGGTTATGGATATGAGTGGCGTGCAGGGAGTCCCAACCATCGGCATTGAGGCCGGTCAACTGATACCACAGCGCGAAGGCTTCGTGCTGGAACTGATCGGTGATGCGCCGATGAGCGTTGTCGCCGCGAGGTAGCTGTAGGATGCTGGCAATCTGATTTTGATTCACCTGATAGTTGACGCCAAACATCCGGAAGCATGCGGCACCTGTGTGCTGGTTAAGTTCGCCGCTGCTGGTGACGTAAGTGAACGAACTCAAGAACTCAAGAGTGAGTTGTTCGTAGGTTGGCTGTGGGTTGGTGCAGAGGTTCCAGATGCCTGCTCGTTGAAGCATCCAGGTTACACCTTCAAGGAGTCCGAGCTCCGTAAGCGATGGGAGGTGCGGGTAGTGAGTCGGCTGGAGTGACCTCTGATGAAATGCAATGTAGTGTGCTCGTTGTCTTTCGCCTAACTCGCCCTCAGGGAAGGTAATGTTGCTGACATCTGGGGTTTCTGCATTCCTGGCCATTGTTGGAAGATGGAGAGGTTTCTGAGGTTTTGGGGTTTTTCTGCAGAGAGGGAAAAATGACAGAACGGTGGTAATGAGGTTGAATTTGGAGTTGAAGTTTATAGTTCAATGTGGGGAGGACGAAAATTCGTAGTGGGGTAGGAGTTAGGATGTTTGAAAGTGATAATGGGGGGAGTGGAAGGGAACACGAACCCTGTTTTATCAGATAGCAGTTCTGGATTGCGTGACGGTCGTCACATAGGTGTGACGGTCGTCACCCGCGTGACGCTCGTCATGGGGCTGTGACGGTCGTCACAGCAGCAAAATCTGCAGAATGCAGAATTTTGCTCTGAGGGCGTACTCGTAGTGATTTTAAGGCTCAGTATTGATACGGTGATGTAATATAACAGCCAACAAACAACAAATAATGCGAAAACAGAGTAATTGAATAAAAACTAGAATTGAAATAACATAAAATTGAAACAGTTGTATGTAGTACATAATGAAAACTAACAATGCGAAAAATCCAAATGATTAAATGAAACTAAACTAGACTAGACTAAACTGAAACTACTGCTACGAGCTAATAACTAATCTTTTCGTGCCTTCAACTCATCGAATTTCTGTGAATAGTAGTCGAGTTGGTCGCAGACTAGATCCATGAAGCCTACTAGTTCGCTGTGCATGCCTGCGATATCAGCTTTTACATTAGTCAGAGCTTTATCAACGTCGTCCAATCTGAGTAACACGGTGTCCATTTTGTCGGTGGTCTCCTCAGGGATAGGCTCAGGATAAGTATTGTAGTGCGGAGGAGTCATAGGGTCTACTTCAGTTTCAGAGGCAGCGTCCTCATAGTACATATAGTCGTGTGCCTCAGAGATGTGGTCACTGTCATACATATAGTTCTGGGGTGTTGACTGTGGTGAAGGAGGTCCCATAGGCTCATCCAATTCGTAGAGCCAGTTATCCTTGTTGTGGATGCTTGTCATCAGATGATCAGGCAGTGTGAATAGCTGTACTGGTTTTTCGTTAATAAGGTACTCATACGGTCCAGGTCCCATAGTTCCTAAAATGCGCCTGTTAAAGCAGAATTGTATGTTCATGGGTCTGATGGTACCAAAACGAGTGCTGGCATTTAAATGGAATCTAAGGCCAAGCTCGTGGGCAATCATTGTTACTAGGCCTCCTATAAGAATAGGTGTCTGAGGTTCCAGCGTGAGGCGTTTGAAAGATCTCATCATGAAAGGCACTGCATTTACTGTCCGTCCCTGAGAAGCACAGAACATGATGAATAACTCTTCCTTAGACACTGCAGTAATATTTTCTTCTTTTCCAAACAAGGTGTGAGCTAGTATCTTATGGAAGTATCTGAAGGCTGGGTTATGAATGTCATCATTATGCATTTTGGCTGGTTCGGGGTGATAGTCGCCTGTGATTCTACCCCAGAAGTGATCGAGTTGCAAATCAATATCGTCATCTTCTGCACTGATGAACACATGCGGTCCGCTAGGGAATCCTAGGAGGTTAGCTAGTGACATCCGGCTATGAGTTTGGTCCATTCCAAAAAATCGGAAGGTAATCAACTTTGTGCTGGATCCAAAACCATAGTTGGGTGTGTATCTGAAAGAACTAAGGAATTCGTAGGTAAGATCCTTGTAGGTAGCGAAATGTGTTTTTAGAGCTGTGTTCTCCCAACCCAGTTGATTGAACAGGTATTGAATGCTATCTATGATCCCTAGTTTATCCATAGTAGCCTTATCATAATACAGCGTTAAGGCGAATTCTCTTTCGGTCAGTGCTGCAAATCTTGCCTTTTGAGCGAGTCCTCGGAAGTGAACCTTTGTGAAGTCGTACTCGGCCATACTCGCAGGTAATTCGGAGAAAACAGAAGGAATGTTTTGAAGACTTTAAAAATCCTGAAAAGTTTGAAACAGGAAATTGAAGTCAGGATTTTTAGAAACGAAAAGTGGTAGAAACAAAAGACAAAAGAGAGAAAATAAAATAAGAATAAAAGTACAAAAATGAACGAAAGTAGAAAGTAGTAGTGATTTTAGAATTTTTGTTGGATTTTTCAAAGTAAAATTTTAAGGAAAAAGTGAAATGCAATAACGAGGGAAATTTGGGTTGCCTCCCAGTAAGCGTTGTTTTTAACGTCTAAAGCCTGACGATAGCTTGGTGAGAAGCTATTCGGGTGTCTGAGCTGGAAGCTCAAACAATGTTACATTGCTTACTTGAGGATTGTTGTCGTTCTTATTGTAATGTTTTAGACGTTGCCCGTTTACGATAAACGGTGCATTTGTCTTATCGGTAATTTCAACAGCTCCACTCTGAAGTACTTTAGTCACTTCATAGGGTCCAGACCACCTAGATTTTAGTTTTCCTGGGAAGAGTTTTAATCGTGAATTAAAGAGCAATACGATGTCTCCCACACTGAATTGTTTCCTGATTGAACGTTTATCATGCCACTTTTTAGTTCGTTCTTTGTAGATACGGGCATTTTCGTAAGCGTCTAATCGAAGTTCTTCCAACTCGTGTAAGTTCAAGATTCGCTTTTCTCCTGCCTCGGTGTAGTTGAAGTTGAGTGTCTTAATGGCCCAAAAGGCCTTATACTCTAACTCTACAGGGAGATGGCAGGATTTACCGTAAACTAATTTATAGGGGGTAGTACCTATTGGTGTCTTAAACGCGGTCCTATAGGCCCATAAAGCTTCTTGTAGCTTCGACGACCAATCTTTCCTTGAGGTAGCGACAGTCTTTTCCAAGATCTGTTTTATTTCTCTGTTCGAGACCTCTACTTGTCTGCTAGTTTGCGGATGATAGGGTGTAGCTACTCGGTGCCGGACTCCATATCTAGAGAGAAGTTTATCGAATATTCGTGATATGAAGTGATATCCTCCGTCACTAATGACGAGTCTGGGTACACCGAATCTAGGAAAGATTGTGTTCTTGAAGAGTTTGATTACTACTCGTGCGTCGTTTGTTGGAGCAGCTATGGCTTCTATCCATTTAGACACGTAATCGACAGCGACGAGTATGTAGTTATTTCCAAAAGAAGGTGGGAAAGGTCCCATGAAATCTATTCCCCAGACGTCGAAGATTTCTACCTCTAAGATTCCTTTCTGAGGCATTTCATCGCGTCGTGAGATGTTGCCAGTTCGTTGGCATCTATCGCACTTTTGCACAGCAATGTGAACGTCTTTCCAGAGATTAGGCCAGAATAGGCCGGCTTGGAGAATCTTAGCGCACGTCTTGGACGTACTAGCATGACCACCATATGGTGCTGAGTGGCATTGGGAAATAATATTTTCTATTTCTTCCTCTGGGACACAGCGACGATATATGTTGTCGGCCCCTCTCTTGAAGAGTAGGGGTTCGTCCCAATAATAGTGTTTCAGATCGTGGAAAAATTTCTTCTTTTGCTGATAAGTAAGATCCGGTGGAAGCACGCCAGCAGCGAGGTAATTAACGATGTCAGCATACCAAGGTAATGTGACTTGGGCATAGACGGCTTCTACGGCTTTTTCGAATTCTGGATCTTCCGAGATTGAGTTGGGTATGTCACTTTCTAATTTGGCTATCAGACGTTCGTACGGGAAATCGTCATTTATCGGTACTGATTCGTGTCTGATGCCTTCTATTCGGGATAAGTGATCTGCAACAACGTTCTCGGTTCCTTTCTTATCTTTGATTTCTAAGTCAAACTCTTGTAATAACAGGATCCATCTCAATAGTCTTGGTTTGGCATCCTTTTTGCTTATTAGGTACCTTATGGCAGCGTGGTCTGTGTATATTATAATTTTTGCTCCTACTAAGTAAGAACGGAATTTGTCAAGCGAAAATATAACTGCTAGAAGTTCCTTTTCTGTGGTAGCGTAGTTCATTTGGGCAGGATCTAAGGTTCTACTGGCATAGTAGATGGCATGGAGTTTCTTTTCCTTCCTTTGTCCTAGAACTGCGCCTACAGCGTAATCACTCGCGTCGCACATGATTTCAAACGGTAATCTCCAATCGGGTGGTTGCATGATTGGTGCGGTGATAAGGGTTGATTTCAATGTTTCAAATGCTTTTAAACAGTCGTCGTCGAAGACGAACTCAGCATCTTTCATCAATAGGCCGGTCAGAGGTTTTGTGATTTTCGAGAAATCTTTTAAAAATCTTCTGTAGAAACCGGCATGTCCTAGAAAACTCCGTATTTCTCGTACAGATTTTAGAGGTTGGAGATCTTTTATAATCTCTATTTTAGCTTTGTCTACCTCAATCCCTCTATCTGATATGACGTGTCCTAGAACTATTCCTTGTCGGACCATAAAATGGCATTTCTCCCAATTTAGGACGAGGTTTACTTTTACGCAACGTTCTAGTACCATTTCTAAGTTTTGTAAGCATCCTTCGAAACTTTGTCCACATACCGAGAAATCGTCCATAAACACTTCCATAATGTCGTCTATGAAATCTGCGAAAATTGCCATCATGCATCTTTGGAAGGTTGCTGGAGCGTTACAGAGTCCGAACGACATTCGACGGTAAGCAAAAGTACCGTAAGGACAGGTGAATGTAGTCTTTTCTTGGTCATCAGGATGGATGGGAATTTGGAAGAATCCTGAGTAACCATCTAGATAGCAGAAATACGAATGTTTGGCTAATCTTTCCAACATTTGGTCTATGAAGGGTAGCGGGAAGTGATCTTTACGCGTAGCCTTGTTAAGCTTCCTATAATCAATACACATCCTGCTTCCAGTCACGACTCTTTTTGTTATTGATTCGCCTTTTTCGTTTTTAACTACTGTGACTCCTCCTTTCTTTGGTACGACGTGAACTGGGCTAACCCATTCACTATCGGAGATCGGATAGATGATTCCTGCGTCTAGCAATTTCTTTACTTCATCTCTGACTACAGTGCTCAGGATGGGGTTTAGTCTTCTCTGATGCTCTCGAGAGGTTTTAGAGTCTTCCTCTATTGTAATTTGATGCATACAGATCGAAGGGCTTATACCTTTTAAATCGCTTATGTTATAGCCTAACGCGGTAGGGTACTTCTTTAGGACTTCTAATAACTTTCCGGTTTCTGGTTGTCCTAAGTCGGCGTTGACTATCACTGGTCTTTTTAGTTCATCGTCTAGAAATTCATATCTGAGGTTTTTGGGTAGTGTTTTAAGTTCTAAAGATGGGTTCTTCGGACCTGGCATATGGTTTGGGGTCAGTGCTAAGCTTTCGCTTAGGCTGTCGTCTTTATACGGTTTACGCCAATTATCGTCTTCAGAAATGTCGGGTATTTGAATTTTTATTATTTCTGAATACGTGGTCTCTTCATTTTCAAGTTCTCTTATGCATTCGTCAATTTCGTCTACTAAATAGCAGGTATCGTCTATTGCTGGCGCTTGTAAGAACTTCGTGAGAATGAATTCTATCTTTTCTTCTCCTACTTCGAATGTTAGCCTTCCTTTCTTCACGTCTATAATCGCTCCGGCTGTAGCTAGGAACGGTCTTCCTAGGATAATTGGGGTTACAATGTCCTCCTTGATGTCCATGATTATGAAGTCGGTTGGAATGTAGAATTGTCCTATGCGTACTGGAACATTTTCCAGTATTCCGACGGGGTATTTTACTGATCTGTCAGCTAATTGTACGGACATTTTGGTTGGTCTGAGGTCTCCCATATTCAGCTTTTTGCATATAGATAAGGGCATAACACTGATACTGGCTCCTAAATCGCATAGAGCTTTGTCTATTACGAACTTTCCTATGACGCAAGGTATGGAGAAACTACCTGGGTCTTTTAATTTAGGAGGCATGCGGTTCTGAATAATAGCGCTACACTCTGCAGTAAGTGTAATTGTTTCGTTATCCTCGATCTTTCTCTTATTCGACAGGATCTCTTTGAGAAATTTAGCGTATGACGGCATTTGAGTTATTGCTTCTGTAAAAGGAATAGTAATATTCAACTGTTTAAGGAGCTCTACAAATTTCTTAAACTGTCCTGAAGTTTTAGAGTTTATCAGTCTTTGCGGATAAGGAATAGGTGGTTTATATGGCGCTGGAGGTGCTTGAGTTTTTTCACTTGCGGTATCCTCCTTCTCGTTGTCCTCCTTCTTCTCTAACTCAGATTCCTTTTCTGCTTGTTCAGTTGGTTTTTGTTGCATGGCTGAGTTTTCGGTCCTCGGATCGATCGGTTCGTCCAATTCTTTTCCACTTCTTAGTATTATAGCATTTGCTTGGCCTTTGGGATTCTGTTCGGGTTGTCCAGGAAATGTGCCAGCAGGTGCGGCAGCAGATGCTTGCTGTTGAGCCACTTGTGATATCTGAGTTTCTAACATTTTGTTGTGGGTGGCTAAAGCGTTTACTTTTCCTGTCAACTGTTTAATTTGCTCGCTAGTGTGTATGTTTTGATTTAGGAACTCTTTGTTTGTTTGAGCTTGAGTGGCTATGAACTTTTCCATCATCAGTTCGAGGTTTGATTTCCTAGGTGCATTCTGAGCAGCTGGTTTCTGATATCCTGGCGAAGCAGTAGGCATTTGCAATGCATTTTCGCTTTTGTAAGAAAAGTTTGTATGATTTCGCCAACCTGGGTTGTAGGTATTTGCGTAGGGATTTCCTTGAGCATAATTTACCTGGTCTGGCGGGATTCCGGCTAGCAATGGGCATTCGGGTGCATTATGAGTGGTGCTTCCGCATAACTCGCAATTTGGAGTTACTGCAGCGACAGTTGCAGTGGGGTTAACGGTCAGACTATCAATCTTTTGTGCTAGAGCATCTACTTTAGCATTGAACTTTTCAAGGCTGCTGATTTCGTACATCCCACCTTTCGCTGTGGTTTTCTCAGTTGGAGTGTGTTCACCTCCCCATTGGCAATGGTTTTGTGACATGTTTTCTATTAATTGATAGGCTTCATCGTATGGCTTATCCATAAGTGCACCGCCCGCGGCAGCGTCTATTGTCAATCTAGTATTGTATAGAAGCCCATTATAGAAGGTATGGATTGTCACCCAGTCTTCTAGACCGTGGTGAGGACATGTTCTCATCATATCTTTGAATCGTTCCCATGCTTCGTAAAGAGATTCAGTATCTTTCTGTCGAAATCCGTTGATTTGAGCTCTAAGCATAGCAGTTTTGCTTGGCGGAAAATATCTCGCTAAGAAGACGTTCTTCAATTGCTCCCACGTCGTAACGGAGTTGGATGGTAACGATTGTAACCATGTCCATGCTCTATCTCTAAGAGAGAATGGGAAAAGACGAAGTCTTATCGCGTCTGGAGTTACTCCATTTTCTTTCACTGTGTCTGCGTATTGTACAAACTTCGTTAGATGTTCGTTCGGATCCTCAGTTGCGTTTCCTGAGAATTGGTTTTGTTGTACAGCCGACAGCAATGACGGTTTCAGCTCAAAATCATTTCGGGTAATAGCTGGGGCAGCAATGCTACTTCTAGGCTCCATCTGAGATGGTGTAGCGTATGCCTTCAGCGGTTTGTTCGGAGGTCCTTCAGCCATCTATGGTTCTTCTTCTTCTGATTTGGGAATGGGAGTGAGAGGTTCAGGAGTGTTATGTTTGAGTTGTTTGAGTTGGTACTCAATGATTCTACTTCTTAAATGTAAGAAGCGTTCTAGTTCTGCGACTGAAGGTTTTACGATATCGCTTTGCGGGCGATTTCTTGGCATACAATCGACAGAACTAGTAAAGGAAAAATGAAAATTGTTAACCTAGTCTATACGGCGTAACAGAAGGTTACACTATTGACTAAACGGGTCCCCGGCAACGGCGCCAAAAACTTGATCGCGACTTTCTATGTCTAATACAACTAACTGCAAGTGCACAGTCTATCGCGTAGTAATAATAGATATCGATCCCACAGGGACTCGTAATCAAACTAGTGTTCTCGGGAGTTACTATGTTTAGCTAGGTAGAATATGTTTTAAGGGAATAAGATTGTCACTAAAAGAGGGAACTAAGATTACTATTTAGATTTTAATTAATTGAATCGATACGTAGTAATTGTGTTCTTCAGGGATTTGATAAATTATTGGTGTATGAAATAGTTTTCACAGTTTATTTAAGCAGAAAATGGAGATTCGAAGACTCTCGTCTCACGATGGTTGTTGACGCTAATCATAATCCTAAGGGCCAAACGTACACTTTCGTATCCCGTTCGGGGTTAAAATCATTTTTTGGAAATCTCTAAGTTCTAATTCATTTTAAAGTGCTTTTGCTGTTATTAAAACAAATGCCTAGTGTTTACTATCTGACCTTACCGCAGCTTTCGCTTGTTGGTTCGTATCTTAATTAATTTCCCACTTTCGTGGCAAAACTACTTTTAAATAAGTTCTCGCTTTCGCGGCGAAGTTTATTTCGTGAATCAATTTTAAACGCTCAGACCATAGATTACTTTTGTGAAAAGAAAGTTTTCAACCAAGTGTTATCAAATCCCATTCGAATTATTACTACATATCGATTACCTAAGTTTAGCTAGACATGGAATTAGGAAAAACAAAATATAAATAAGAATAATAAATAATAATTTGCATTATAATAAAACAGAAGTCGATCAAAATGAAAACCTGTAAATATGCCAATTGGCCTTTGGGCAGATCCTCCACAGATGTTGGCAGGATTCTGGTCTTTAGTGCCAATTTGATCGTACAGTACAATAGCAATTACAAAAGAGCGGAAATGGGAATAAGGAAATGTAAAGAGAAATGAATACAAATAAAACTGGAAAGTAATTTGCTCTGGAAAGTAAATTCGGCAGCACTTCGTGGTATGAATGCAGCACCCTCTCTGAAGTCCTCTGCTTCCCTTTTTATAGAAGTGGAATCCCAACGGTTATCTCTGAGGATGATGGACTTTGAGGCAGATAATTTAGGGAGTAGTGGTCCACTCTGTGGGAATTGGAACTGCTCTTTTGACGTGTAATCTGAGTGGGGCGTTTTTGCCTGCATGACGGTCGTCACAAGGTGTGACGGTCGTCACCCGTGTGACGGTCGTCATGAAGCTGTGACGGTCGTCACATCAGCAAAAACTGATTGCTGCGCTTTTCATTGTGTTTTCACTCCTTTTTCGTCCATATTTCATCTGAGATTGCTTCTTTTCTTCATGTTGCCTTGTTTAGGCGTGATCGTTGAATACCTGCAAAAACATCAGACAAATACACGGAAATAACCCGAAATCGGATCGAAAACGGTTAGACTTTAGTTGAATTATGCATGAAAATATCTATATGATTTCGTGTTATCAATCTTCAAGAACGCCAGGATCAGCCATAGAAATCAAACCAAATAAAGGTCCTAACTCCAGCACTGGAAACTTGTAGATGATGGTCTTCTTCAACTCAGGCTCCATATTGATAACATATCAGATACTAGAATCAAAGGGAAGACGAGAACCTGAGAACACACACACATGCAAATATTAACATGAAAATGCAGACAGGGATCAAGGTATCAAGAACTGTTGTGTTGCTGACTGAATTAGATCAAAAAATTTCTCCAATAAGAAAACCCAAAAACTCTGACAAAAAATCATAGTATCCAAGGTCAATGGTCCGCTCTGACAAGAAAACCAGAAAACCGGGTTGGTTGGAGGTTAAAGTTTCCTACAAAACCCATCCCTATCATAGGTAGGTTCTAGTCTTGAAAGGTATGGCATCCTATGCAGGTCTTCAGTATCACAGACTCTCAGGTCGACAAATGATGATACGTTCACCATTTCTGGTTTGGCATCATGGTCAATCAAGGAGGTCTCAACTGACTTCCCAATGAAAGGTCTCCAGAGTTGTTAGCTTTTAGATCCAACACCCCCTCAATTGTCCAAGATGCACGTGATAGGATGTCTTCAAAGAAAACCTCGTCTAGACACGAATTTCGTGTAGACTCTTGCATGGTAAGATGCCATACAAGTCCACACTACTCTCTACTCTAATCCTATGTTTATACTCAAGCCTTGTTATTAGGCTTATCTCTCATGGAACAAACCCACCCAACAACACAACAGTATAATATGATAACAATGATAAAGTTTGAAAAATAAAATGCCAATGCAATGATATACAACAGTACAAATACAACATACATACGCACAAATATAAACACCCAAAGACAAAAAATAGACAAGCACTAGGATTGACTTGCATAGGGAACCAGAATTCCCAGCAAAGTCGCCAGCTGTCGCAATTGCGAAAAGAGCCGGCGGAAACAAACAGAAGAGTTTCCACCGAACGTTATTTATCCCAAAGAGAAGGAAAGGAAACGATCAAAGAAAACCTAAAAGAACGGGAAAGACAAGATAATCGCAACCAAATCTTGGGTTCTGGAGTCGGTTACACAAGGGGAAGGTATGAGCACCCCTCACGTTCGTTGTGCTCAATGAGATCTACGCTTGTTGTCTAAAAAAAGGGGTGAGTTATCTAAAAGCTACTGCTTAACGGGGGTGGAAAAGAAAAAGGAGACTTGATAGGACATCGTCGCCCTATGCCTACGTATTCCCTCGTGCAACGGGAAAATCAGAGTCAACGTAGTTCAAAAAACTACGGGTGACGGGGGGAAGATTGTTTGCCAAGACATCTTCGTCTTGTGCCTACGTATCCTCATTTAGTATGAGAAATTAGAGCAAACGTAGTTCAGGAAAACTAGACCACTGGTTGGTTCAGTATTTTTTATGAGTGACGTTAATCTCTCATTCCAGAAATTAGGGTCGATGCCTGTTTGTGGTAGAACGAAAAAGTAATGTACTCTTTTCTGAAAATGATTTAAGAACAATCCCGAAGGATAAAAAGGTTTGAATTTTGTTTTAGAGTTTTAGAGAAGTGAGTTGAATTTGTTTGAGATTCACGTTGCACTAAAGATTATGACATAGGAGCGAATGTGTCACATATCGCCCAAAGGGCATACACTAAACACTCTAGGCAAGTGAGAAGAAACCCCTCACTCATCATTTCCCATGTACTTAAGACTCGTGGTGCACAATGTTCATCGTCCTTTATTAAGTGTCTTAAAGTTTTTTAAGATGAGAAGAGAAGACACAAAGGGACACTAAAGGGAAACTGAAAATCCTAATGTTATCATACAAAGTGGTCCTAAAGTTGAGGTCAAGAAGGGATTATCCTAATTGTTATCATGCAAAGGATTGAAAGCTTAATGTCTCTCCTACTCCCATCTTAAACAGAGGGACTAGGAATCCTAAGGGATCATGTGAGAAAACACAAGTAAACACCATACTAATCAATCACAAATGAAAACAAAACTCAAGACTTAAACAAGTCTCAAGATAAAGAAAAGAGAAGAAAAAAGAATGAGATGAAGGAGAAGAAGCAACACCAAGTATTCATGGAAGTTCAACTCAAATAACAAAGCAAACACACAAGCAATCACTAAGCCCAATCACACAAGGCACACATCAACGTCATGTTAAAGTGACAAGAATGCATACATATCAAGCGACACTCAAAGGTTAAAGGTTAAGGCAAAGTACCCAAACACAAACAAATGACTTAAACATCTTGCAAGAAGCATATTCAATCACAAGGCAAAGTGAAATGAAGTCAAATGGGATGAGAAACAAGATAGGGCATTAGCAACATCACATGAATATCAAGTCGAAGATTCACTCATGAACACACAAAAGGAAAATCAAGGTTTGAATTCAAGACATGCATCAAGAACAAGTTCGTACACCAAAGTCATTCTCTAAGAAAGGAGATATTAAACAAGAATACAAATGATCAAGTATCAATCCATCAAAGTTAGAAACAAAGTCAAATTATATGCATCATGATCAAATCCAAATCAAAAATCAAATTCAAGAAGAGACAAACTCAAGTTGAAGCACAAATGTCAAGCAAACGTCTATTAAGTTAACCCATGAAGGAAACAAATGATCATGTGAAGCATATGAGATAAAATGGTCATTCAATGAAACTCCATACATGAAAATAAGAACCTAAAACATGTCAATTAAAGCATATAAGAATCATTAAACATCCATTGAATCATTCAAGAAACAAACTCCAAAGACTAGGTCAAGCCATACACAAAACATGGTCAAAGTAACAACAACTTGATGCATCATCCAAAAATAGAAATAAGAGCAAATAAAATCCAAATAAAATCTCAAACTCATACCATGTGTGTCATGAATGATATGGAAAATCATCAAAACAAAAGTAGCAAGAAAACATTCACAAATGAATCAAACAAGGGCAAGCACTCAACTATTCGAGCAAGAATCGAGGGCCAAATAAAACCAAATGAAAATCATACAAGGAATGATAATCAAAGCACCCAACCAGCACTCAAACATTCAACATTCACATGTCAAAGCAAGGCCAAGTGATTGGGTCAAAAGAGTAGTCACAAGTCATCAAAACCTAAACCCTAATTCAAGGGTAGAAAAGTAAAAGCACTTACAAAAATAATCAAAATAAAATAGTAAAATAGTTTGAAAAATAAAATAAAAATCATGAAAAATAATTTATCATATCAATCAAGCAGAAACATATTTTTGTGTAATTTTAAAAAGGTTCCAACTATTAAAAATAAAATCAAAAAGGAAAAAGAACAAAATAAAATAAAATTAAGAAAATAAAACAAAGGGGGTGAATCAGTAAATCTAGAATGAATCAATTTTCAGTTAAGCATGTATATGGGCCCAAAAGGTATGGGTGTCAATATCAAAATGCACCAAGCCCAACCCAGAAACAAGCGAGATCCTCAACTTAAATGAAACACAGCGTACCATTAAAGGAGGTGGCATGCCACCTCACCTTTCAAAGCGCCACACAAGCAGGTCAACTGCTAAATCACTGACCAACTCAGCTTAGCACCTCAGACACCGGAGCCCTAGTTTCGGTTGTGTTCCCCGGTGAGCCTCACCGGTGGTCTCTGCAAATTCCAATAAAAATCAAAACTCACTACATCATCTTGAAGAGGAAATCACGTAGGACACGAATATGACCAAGGATTTTTAAAAGGTTCCTAAAAAAAGGTGAAATTAGTGCTTCAAGTTTTATGTCACAAACTGAAAACAAGACAAATCAAGAAAAATCACATCCAGACATTGCCTCCACCATGGAAGGACTTCAGATGCACTAGTATGAGCTTAAACAAATGCCTAACATGAGAGATTCGAAAGTGAAAAAATTACCTAACGGAGCAACTCCGTTGGTCCTTTAAATGATGCTTTAGCTTCAATCCAAAGTCACCAATGAACTCCTTGTGCCTCAATAAGTAAGAATCAGGTAAGGAATGACACGAAACTTCAAGCTTTCTTTATGTTTGAAGAGATATAAATTATGAGAAACTTTGAGTGTTTTAAGCTTGTTCTGCAGCAAAATAAATCCCCCCTCCACATTAGGGTTTGTGTTCTTATATATGAGGGTTCAGAGGTGTTTTTGAAGGCTCGTGTTGTGTTATTGGGTGATTTTGAAAAGCTTGCCAAAAAATAAAGTGAGAGGTACACCGAGGGTTTTGGGTGGTTTCTCTACTACTTCAGACCATCACTCATCACAAAAGAAGGCGGGGAAACGAATTTGGATAGTTGGAATGGAAGGAAATGAAGTGATGAGGTGTTTAAGATGTTTGCCTCTTATGGTGAGAAAAAGTGAAAATATATGAAAACATGAAGGAATTGTTTGTTCATTTTGGGTAAAAATGTGTAGTCATGAAATGATGATGATATGTTATAAAAGAAAGTAAAACCAACCAAGATTGTGACTTGAAAATCAATAAAGTTCAAATTTGGCCACATAAACATGTATCCTTATTTATCATGTCTTAACTTGAACCATAAAACATCAAATGGCATGAAATTTTAGGTCATGATGAAGGCAAGACCTTGAGACATAACTTTCATGTTGTAAGTAACTTGATTTGAAACTTTAAAGTTCATGAATTTTGACCTTGAAGTGAATGGTCCAAAAATAGGTCATCCAAAATGATCTTGATTTGGAAGGATCATAACTTGAGCTTTACACATGGGAATGATGAGTTCTTGCACTTTTTGGAAAGCTTAGATGATGAAGAACAAAATTTATGTTTAAAGAAAATTGAGGAAAAACTTGGATCCACATGAAAATTTCCATGGAAGAGGGTGGTCCTTTGATTCCTTTAAGTCTTTTCCACTTTGTAAAAAATCCAAATTGAAGTCATCATAACTTAAGGTGTGTAGATCCAATGGAGGAGTTCTTGTACTCAAAAGAAAGCTTGGAGAATAGGAAACAAGTATCATGTTTGATGAAAAATGAGATGGAGCTTGTATCATGCTGGATCTTGTTGAGGAAATTAGGTGCTAAAAGAGGGAATTTTACACTTAGAGACCTCTAAAACCCTAATTTAGCAACATCTTGATTATGATCCTCTTTGATTCCTCTTGATTGAACTTAATAATAGTACATATGAGATGGTTTCTCATGACTTCAATGATCAAATATCAAGTCTTGAACCTCTCTAGACCCATATAAAGAGCAAATTTTGGGGTGTTACATCGTGTTGATGCTGAGATGTCTAAATGTCTCAAGTTTGAGAATGGGTTGAGACTAGAGATCAAACATGGTATTGGATTCCAACATATTTGCATGTATGCTGAGTTAGTGGATAAGAGTAGGATCTATGATGAGCATAGTCGAGCTCGATCTACTCACTACAAGCATCTTAGTGAGAAGAAAGAGAAAGGACAGTTTAGAAGAAATCCTTATGTGACTCCAACTGACAAAGGGAAACAAAAGGCTTCAGATGGGGAGAATGTCGTCGTGCTGAAGTTTGCAACAATAGTGTGTTGAGGTGTTACAAATATGGTAAGAGGGGCCATATAGTTATTGGTTTCAACTATGGTGAACAGGGTCACATCAGTACCTAGTGTCGGAAGCCGAAGAAGACTGTTACTGTTGCTCAAACTAATGGAAGAGTGTTTGTTTTGAGTGGTGCATATGTCCCCAAGAAGGATAACTTGATTCAAGGTAATTGTTTTTATTAACAATACGGAGTTGATTGCTATTATTGATACTGGTGGTACTTGTTTATTTTGCTTGAGTGTGCTAATAGGTGCGTTTGAGATTGTCTGATATGAATGGTAGTATGGTGATAGAAACTCCTGCTAATGGTTCTGTTACTACTACTTTTGTGTGTTTGAGATATCCTTTGACGATTTTTGGGAAGAGTTTCGTGGTGGATTTGGTGTGTTTACCCTTACACCAAATCGATGTAATCTTGGGAATGAACTGGTAGGAGTTCAACTATTTTCATATCAATTGTTATAATAAGACCGTGGAGTTTCCTGATTTTAGTGATAATGGCGAGGTGATGTTCATGTCCACTAAGCAAGTAGAGGAAATTCTAGAAGACGATGCTTCAATGTTTTCACTCTTTGCATCATTGTAGTCTGTTTGTGAAGCTGCGAGTGTCGAATTACTTATCGTTCGTGAGTTTCCAGAGGTGTTCCTGAATGACATAAGTAATTTGCCTCCAGTGTGTGAAGTAGATTTTGCAGTGGACTTGGTACCAGGAACGAGTCTGATGTCAATGGCTCCTTACCGGATGTCCGCTTCTGAGTTAAGTGAATTGAAAAAATAATTGGAAGAATTGCTTGAGAAAAACTTTATTCGAACGAGTGTTTCTCCATGGGGTGTTCTTGTGTTGTTAGTTAAGAAGAAGGATGGTAGTATGAGGTTGTGCATGGATTACAGGCAGTTGAATAAAATGACTATAAAGAATAAATATCCACTTTCGAGAATCGACGATTTGATGGATCAACTAGTGGGCGCTTGTGTGTTTAGAAAAATTGATTTGAGGTCTGGTTATCATCAGATTCGTGTTAAGCTTGATGATATTGTAAAGACAACTTTCAAGACGAGGTACGACCATTATGAATACATTGTGATGTCGTTTGGTGTATCCAATGCGCCAGGTGTGTTCATGAAGTATATGAATCAGATTTTCCATGAGTATTTGGATAATTTTGTTGTGGTTGTCATTGATGATATTTTAATATACTCTAAATCTGAAGAAGAGCATGTTGAGCATTTGAGAACTGTGTTGTAAGTATTGAGGGAGAAGAAGTTATATGCAAAATTTTCTAAATGTGAGTTCTGGTTGAAAGAAGTGAGTTTCCTTGGCGATGTAATTTCAAGTGGTGGAATTATTGTGGATCCTTCTAAGACTGATGATGATTTGCAGTGGGAGACCCCGAAGTCTACTACTTAAATACAAAGTTTTCTTGGGTTAGCGGGATATTATCGTAAGTTTATAGAAGGTTTTTCTAAGTTTGCATTACCTTTGACTCAGTTGACCTGGAAGGGTAAAGCTTATGTGTGGGATGTTGCTTGTGAAAAGAGTTTTATGGAATTGAAGAAGAAATTGACGGCTGCTCCGGTATTGATCTTGCCAAATCCGAATGAATCTTTTATGGTGTATTGTGATGCATCGTAGATTGGCCTTGGTGGAGTGTTGATGCAGAATGGATAGGTGGTCGCTTATGCTTTGAGACAATTGAGAATGCATGAAAGGAATTATCCTACGCATGACTTAGAGTTGGCAGTTGTGGTGTTCGTGTTGAAAATTTGGAGACAATATCTTTTTGGCTCTAAATTTGAAGTGTCCAGTGATCATAAGAGTTTGAAGTACTTATTTGATCAAAAGGAGTTGAATATGAGGCAGAGGAGGTGGTTGGAATTATAGAAGGATTATGATTTTGATTTGAGTTACCATCCTGGTAAAGCAAATATGGTGGCGGATGCATTGAGCAGAAAGTCATTGCATATGTTGATGCTTATGGGGAGGTGTAATACCCCAAATTTTACCCTCAGATTAATCGATTCATGTCGCATGACATCTCGTTTTTGCATCAGCTAACTACTAATGATTACGTAGTCTGTTTGTTTTGCAAGAATTACGTCTGGTACACTTTAGCTGTTGAAGGGCAAAATGGTCATTTATACGTTGTTTGCTGACAGTTCATGAGGTTGAATCGTCGACAGGAATCCATTGAGTATTTATAACTTCCATTTCCGAGTTTCTTACCTTTTGTGAAGATAAACAGAAATTCACGGTAATTAATTCAGCGGACCGAGACTCTGCCATCAGCGGATTTCTGAGACATTTATTTTGTCATATGGGTTTGATCATGTCTAGATATCCATTTGGTTTGGTTCAAGTCAAGGCCAGAATCAGTTCTGCGGAATTTGGTTTCAACAGGCATTTATTTTTCCATTTCCTCTGTGATCTGCCATTTAAATTCTTAAAAGGAAAGCAGTGTAAATTTCAACTCAAGTCTGGATTTATTACAATCTTTGGCCGAATAAGTGCAGGATATTGGATTTAGTTATCAGAGACACAAATTGAATTAAATACGGAGTATATATCTGTCTTCGCTGTTAATCGAAGTCCTCTGTTTCTTTTCCATTCGTTCAGGGCTATTACCGATCCCATCATCAGGCATGACTTAATTTAGGAATGTTTGACTGAAGTGGGATATCATGTCAGTTTTAAGTGGAGCAGCATGTCCAAAACTACAAAATTGATTTGGATAATTATTGGGGGGAATTTATGCATACGAGTTTATCTGGTGAAGTTAATCCGTTTGTTTAAGTTCATTGGTACGAATCTTTAATCGGTGGAATTTTTTCGGAGACATTCTATCATTTGGATTTAATCAGATTTTTCTTTAAGGGATTCATTTAAGTTTGATAAATTAATTGAAGGGAGTAATCGGAATAATTTTATTTGGATAAAAAATATATTGAATTTTATTCATAATTATTTTTTCATTACAAATTACAAAGAATAAAGTTTCCTAAAGTCCTATTGTCGGTCTTCATGATCGATCGTCCCGATTAATTCTTCATGACTCGATTCTTCGTACCTGCACACAAGCAAAATCAGAAACAAAGCAAATAGAGGTTAATGTTAGAAATTAATTTTCGACACCCTCAGAGCAATTTCATCATCGAGTGTCGGGAGGGCACGACAATTGCCGAAACCAGCTCCCATTCCGATTCCCAACTTCGGCTACCAACTAGCAGTATATGTTCTATTTTTCGGGACAGCCGGAAGAAGAGAAAAAGAAGTGTTTTCGGCCAAAAAGTGTTTATTCGGATAAGCGCTTATTTTGAAAAAATGATTTTTCAGCCAAACAGATTTCAATCCATATCCAGTTTCTATCAGGTAAATCCCTGGATATCTGATCAAGCAAATCCGGATCAATTGCCAAACCAAATCCAAACCAGACCCAAAAGTTGAATTCATCTGAAAATCCAAACCAAATCCAAATCAGGTCCGAAATTGAAGCTATCAGAAAACAAAATCCGAGTCCAATCAAATCTGCGTGAAACAAATCACAAAATCAAATCTTAGATTTTTCAATCAAATTATAACGTAAGACAAATCCAAGCCCAACAGCGGGACATAAAATGTGAAGAAGAAGAAGAAGAGATCAAAAAGAGGGCCGTGAAAACCCTAATCGCATAAAAGAGGAACGAACTCACCCAAAAAACGGCGAAACAAACCAGAAACGGCACAAGCACCGAAAGGCCCATCATCCGCAGCCATAAATCATCATCCGACGAACCAAACGGCGGACGAATACACCAGACAAAAGACCTCAATGGACGGCGCAAATCATTCATCAGAAGGGTCATCAAAATCAAGCCACAAAGCCTCTGTCGAAACATCATTGGCCATAGATCACAAGAACGGGAGATAACTTATCAAGACGGCGACAAAAGTATAAAACAAACTCACCAAATCCGCGAGTTTCATCACCGAACGGTCAAAACCGTAATCACACAGACCATAGCCGCAAGAACAAAATCTCCGTTTGGTCTCAGAACTTCCATCATCGACCGAGAAAGGCATCAAAGAGAGGAAAGGATGCGACATGCATCAGAGGAATATCAGCATCACCGTAATCCGTGAGCCGAAACGCTTCGAACCCTTAAAGGGTGAGCATTTTGGACCATATTTACCATTTACTTTGTGTTTCAGGAGAACTTTAAGAAAGAAAAAGTAACATGCAAAGGGAAAGAAAACCGGAAAGCTCAACATGCAACAATGGCGGACGGACGGCGCCTTCGAAAGGAGATGAGAGAACCCTAAGGGTTCCGCGAATGGGCTGACCCCTTTGTCTTCCAATCCTTTTTATTGACTTGGTTTAATTTGTTGGCACTTAGGTTTTTATTACTATTATTTTCATTAGGATAATAGAGTTAGATGTTGTATTATTAATTAAGTATATGTTAATTAGTAGGATCTTAGTCTAACCCAAAGTTAAGTTTTAAACATTCTGTTAATCAAAATTAAAATGTCTTTTTAAAATCAAAATTAAAATATCCTTTAAAAATCAAAAATTAAAATATTTGTTTTAAGAGCAAAATTAAAACATTTTTTTAAAGAAAATTATAACATTTTTTTATAAAAGAAAACTTTTTTTTTATCAAAAACTAAAACATTTTTTCAATTAAAATGTTTTTTTTTATCGAAATGCACTTTTGTATAAAACTTTAATTTTAAAAATAATCTTCCCTTTTAAAAACAAAAATCCAAAAGGTAGAATTATTGTTCTCATTAGAATTAACCGCCTAATTTTCGCTCTCGTGTATCCGTAGCTTACTAACGTTCTTTATTTTGTACATTTTATTCACGCTATCACTTGTACATTATTTCGTGTTTCATTATCATTGCTTATTAAATTTCACCTTTTATTATTTCTACCGTAATTTTCCCTCCGTAGGAAAGGTCCAGCGGTTTGACCACCGTGTCAATAATCTTTAACCCCTACATATTTCATCTCTCAAAGCATAAAACTTTGAGTCACCTTACTCGTACTTTTAGGTGTCCCGCCGCGGACAACTTTACCCTTAACCCTAGCGTTAGGTCAAAGAGTCGCTGTAATCTGTTTTAGGGTTTCCCGCAGCGGAATCCCTAATTTAACTCTAATTTCAATTAACAATTTCAACGTAGAGATTGGAGTCTCCGCACTCCATGTAAACGCGTCCTTAAGACAAGCTTACTCCCCTTGAAACCTTGATCACAGTCAAGACGTTTCTAACCTCTCTTTTGAGGGGAACTACAATTACTCTGATTCCATTCCCGTTAGGATATGTAGGCACAAGATGCGACGTCTTGCCGAGTAAACTTAGGACTAACCCTTAGGTCTTTTTTCTTTAACTTCTAACCCTTTGTATATATCTTCAAGCAAATAATTAAAGCAAAAAAAGAAAAAATAAACAAAGGTTCCTGTAGAGTACTACAGAAGTTTAGGGTGCTAATACCTTCCCTAAGCTTAACCAACCCCTTACCTAGATCTCTTCCCGCATTGTGTTTACGATGCAGAAATAGGTTTTCCCTCTTTTGACCTTTTCCTTCGGATAAATCAAAGAGTGGTTGTGAACTAAAGATGTGATTCAAATTAATTAATAATTTGATATCCTATTTCCACCGCAACAGAAAATGGCGACTTCACTGGGGACCCTAACTTTTGAGGGTTATCCCTAATTTGTTCATGTTTATTATTTTTGCTTGACTATTCACTTGTATATATATATTATACCTTGATTGGGGATTATTCCATGTGTTGTGAGATAAGTCCTACACCCGGACTTGAGTGACATTATTATAGGATGGGGATATATTCAACGAGGCTTATAAGAAGTGAGTCCCGACCAAGCTGACTTGAGAATTACTGCTCAGTTGAGACCTTTTCGAAAATGGTTCAGTTGAACGAGTGTAGTCATGAAAACTTTTACCATTTTCGGTTGGTGTCTATGATATTGAGGACCGCAGTACCTTAACACCACCTTGGCCTTATTTAGGACGTAGTGCAGGAACTGTGTGGGAGTAGTCCTACAATGGTTGCTACGCGATACTACACTCAAAAGAGGTTCTCTTTGTTAGACTATGGCACGGATCTAGAAGGGGGGTTGAATAGATCCCCAATTAAAATTTGAGTCGGCGCTACCAATTAAAAATTGGTTTTGAAAAAAAATTTTAAGTGCGGAAGCGGCCGAGGAAAATATAGTCTAAAACGAATGGTTATTGGAAAACCGGATATGCGTAAGCCTTTGGATTAATGACAATATGGAAAATAGAATCACAACACTAATCACACTTATCAATGATCTACTTCAGTTGTTAGGATTCCTAGTGCCAATGATTCAAAAAGCAAACCAAAACTAGATACACAAGTAAGATAATTTTAGTTCAAGCAATTTGTCAAACACTTGGTGTGCAAAACACTCCAAGTGATATTTATGTTGAGTAAGTGATTCCAACTAGCCTAGTACAATGTCTTATTGTACTTTGGAGTCAAAAACATAATTTTAATCTCTTACTCAATTGATATCACAATTTTGACAATAGTGCTTATACAAAAATTACTTATTTTGAGCTATAACGTAAATGCAGAAAAATAGAGAAGACACGTATTTGGTGAGGCAGTTCCCCCGTCGTCCTCGCTTCGGGGTACGTCTGTCCTCAATTCTAAAACTAGAATTGAGATAGATTTTATAGATATCACCTGTTGAATGTAACAGTTTATACAAGGATTGAGCAGCAAATATACAACAAAAATCTTAATGTGTTGAAAGTTGCTTTCACTCCTTGCCCCTTGATTCAAGATGAATCAAGTCCTCCGATTTTTGTTGATGGACCTCCTATTCCATCCACCTTATTGAATAACACGTTGTTGTTAAAACCTTCGGCTCCGGATGATCTCAACAGCAACAAATCGAACCCGAGATCTTCCCTTCAATATCACTGAATCCGCTACTAGACTTATGAAGAACACCTCTTCACAATCACCTTCGTTCAGTTGACCCTTGATGAAGAATCTCGTCCAAAAACCCCCCAAAATTCAAACCAATCTTGGAGGGTAAAACCCCAACGGTTTTATTCAAGAAAGAACCTGTCACAAGCTTCAACCCGAACTTGATTCTCCAATCTAAGCTTCGAACCTTATCACCTTGAATCTCTCACAATGCACTTCAAAAATGGTTATGTGTAATTGAAATGTTGTGAGATGTTGAAGATGAAGATGATGAATCTTGGACACCTATTTCACTCTTTCTTGTTTTTTAACACATGAATCAAAGATTATCAAATGTTAATGTGACACAAGTGGTTAAACCAGTATATATACCAACCCAATTATAGACATAACAGTATTTCAAATATAAGAGGGAATCATTTAAAAACAGGATTTCCGCGCAAACGGTTGACCGCAGCAGGTCTGTGCGTCGACGCATGGCCTGTGTTATTTAGAAATCTGGAAAATGCATCAGTATGCATCGACCATACAGTCGACGTGCGCTGACCCGTTGAAAACTATTTCCTTCATGCGCCGACCCTATGGTCGACTCATTGCCTTGTGCGCTGACCAGTGGAGAAGTGCTCTGATGCATGCGCCGACCCTATGGTCGACTCATGCCCAACAAACCTGCAAAAATTCATCAGTTTGTGGTCTTTCATGCCTCTGGTCATTATTGCATTTTATCTACACATAATATATTTATTACAACAGTTTTAAGACAAGTATAAAAGGATATGGTAGGTGATACATTGCATCTGTTTAGTAGATCTGGAGTTTATAGTTTCCAATCTATCCAAGGCTGTAATTTGTCATCATCGAAACCTGTATTGACCAATGTCTTGCAGACTTGTGTAATGTGTGGCGATTTGCCTCCACAATCTCCCCCTTTTTGATGATGACAACATGTATACAACCAAAAACAACTAATATGCAATGTATACACAAGCTCCCCCTTTCTTTTGTAATATAAGGCTGCAGAACAAACAACCATCAACTGTTGTTAATATCCTGACTTGGCTTTGGTGCTTGGTGTTGGCTTGCTACATGTTCTTCTCCCCCTTTGACAACATCAAAAAGAGAAGGAGAACGCATCAATTAACAGAAAACATACAATAGGTGATAGTTGATTACCAAACTTCACACATAAGAATGATAATGAACAAAAGTAACTTGAATTAATAGATAATTAAGAGAACATGCAAATAGGTAAATATTCAGGCAAAAATAACACGGAAAAATGGAGAGTACACAGAAGAAACAAATATGCAGCTATGAAACTAATATCCCCGACCCCGACCTCGGCCCCTCCCCTGGTATGCAGTATCGGGATTGCGGTAAGGATCCGAGAAGTCCAGAAATGCTTCTACGGACATGTTGAGGTGATGAAGAGAGTCGGTGATTTCCAGGTCTTGCCTTTCATGTGATTCAACAAGAGTTTCAATACAGGCGTCCATCCGAGTCGAAAATGAATTTAACCTTTCATTTTGGGTATGAAGCTCAGCTCTAATCTGCTCCATTTGTGTATCTTGATTCCTCATGAAGGTTTGTTGATCTAACTGCATGGACTGCAGCATATTCATGACTTCAGAGTTTTTCGATGGTGGAGGAGGTGATGAGTGCTGGGAAGGTTGATAGTCTTGAGGGTAGCCGTGATATAGGTCGTAGAATCTACCCAGGGTAGTCCAGCCTGTGTATTGCCATTCACCCCATCCCTGATTTGTATAACCTTCTTCTTGTTCTTCTGATGGAGCTGAATGCTGGAGCCAATCGGTATTTGGAGACGTATGTTGAACTAGCGATTGATGATAGTCTTGCGTCTCACATACAGGTTCTTGTACCTCTGCATCAGTATTTTCTTCATCATCGTCCTGTTCACCTTGTTCTTCACTTTCCTCTTCAGAGCTGTCATCGGAACTGTCACGAGTCACCCGAGGAATATTGGCTCGACGGACAAATCTGTATGATCGTCGTTCATCACACCAAAAATACCCCATCATGGCAAGGGTTTTGGTGCTAAATTCTTTGTTAGAGGGGACTGAAACACAAGGAAATGTTGGGTATACAACATTTGTTGCGGCAAGAATTTCCGAAATAAACGACCCATAGGCTAGAGCAGTGCCTCTACTTGAGTCTCTCAGAGCAAAAATCCTGCTTGCAATATAGTATGGCCAGTTTATTTTGATCCTATGTTTCAATATATAGATGAGATGTACCTCAGCTTGTTCGACACGGGACAGTCCACCTTTTTTCGGTCGTAGGATGTGAGCGACAATCCACTGAAGGATGCGCTCCCCTGTTTGGAGTTTCCCGGCTGTGACCGTTCTAGGAAAGGCATCACTGTTGACAATGGCATCTGGATAGGGTCTTTTGAGCATGTCATTCAGAGCGCTCTTAAACTCATACCCTGGCACCGTACGAGTGTCTGTTACCTCATGAAGAGGTGGTGCATCAGCATCGACTGTCAAATCAAAATACTTGTTCCAGACTTCAGAATTTATGTTTACCAATTTATTGCCGACAGAAGTGTGGAAATATTGACCTTGAAAGTTGCCACGCAGATTTGTGTAGAACGCCTGGACCAAATCCTCACTTTACTTTGTGTTGCATTCCATAAAATTGAAGAACCCCTGAACCTCCAGCAGAGACAGAATTTGGGCAAGATACAAGCGCTCCCTCGTTGCCTGGTAGAAGGCATGATGTGGAACGATTGCTCTTTTGCTGAGACTCTTGTTGAAGTTTTCAACAGCAGGTGGATGAACTAGTGAGACAGCGGTAACGGGGACTGAAGCAGATGATGATGAGGCCCTTGATCTCTTACTGTATTTTTGCGAAGAAGAGAAGCCATTGATGATGATTTTTGGAGCTTTTGTAGAGATGAACTTTGAAGAGAGTAGTTGAAGATGATTTTGGAGAAGATGAAGACTATTCCCTTTAATAGAGAGAGGTTTTAGGGTTTTGGTAAGAGGGAGGAGACAAGAGGACACAATAGATGCCTAGATGCAATTTATAAGACAAATGCAATATCAAATCATAACAAAAGTTGACTGTACATTAAATGTAGAAGAAGAGAAACTGGAACGGTTTTCAAAAAAAATTATGGGTTTTTGCGCGAGCCGTCGACCATAGCCCCTGCATGCGTCGACGCATACTGTGCGTTTTTTGATAATTTTGAAAGTCTACAGCATGCGTCGACTGTTGTCCTGTTTAGGTCGACTCATAACCTTCAAAAACCCAATTTTTCAGCTTCATATTATGCAGAATGCCGCACTTGCTTGTTTATCATGCCTATTCACCCTTTCACAATATAATTTGCATTCAACACACATAGTATTAGCAGCAAAAGTCATAGACATATATAAGTACCATGATTGTCAAACGATATACTTAGTTTCAAGTCATGAATGTTTAGAGAGAGAGAGATATAAAGAGAGTGAAAGGAGCAATATCACCTCTATACCGACCACACTTGTTAACCACATATTCGTACTTGCAACAAAAGCTAAACTTGTTAGTAGTACAAAAGCATAGTTGTAAATAGATTAATTATGAACGTAGTAATTGTTAAACCCGATCAGAAATGTCGAGAATACCAAGTTCTCGACGGATATGAAAGAAGGGCTCAGTGGCTAGCGGCTTTGTGAAAATGTCCGCTAGTTGGTTTTTGGTATCAACGTGTTCAAAGACAACGTCACCCTTCTCTACATGGTCCCTCAGAAAATGGTGTCGAATTTCTATATGTTTGGTACGCGAATGTAACACCGGATTTTTGGTAAGATTTATAGCACTGGTGTTGTCACAAAATATTGGAACACGTTCTAGCTTCAAATTGAAGTACAATAGTTGTTGTTTAAGCCATAGGACTTGTGCACAACAACTACCAGCGGCTACGTATTCCGCTTCGGCGGTTGATAGAGCAACGAACACTTGTTTCTTGCTGTGCCAACTGACCAAGGAATTTGAAAATAAGTGACACGTACCACTGGTGCTTTTCCTATCCGATTTGCAACCAGCAAAATCGGAATCGGAGAAGCCTACCAATGAACAATCATTACCTTTGGAATACCACAGTCCATATTTCGGAGTACCAGATAGGTATCAAAGTATGTGTTTGACAGATTTTAAGTGGGATTCCTTAGGACATGATTGGTATATGGCGCACATACACACGCTAAACATAATGTCGGGACGAGAAGCAGTAAGATAGAGAAGCGAGCCAATCATACCTCTGTACCTTTTTACCTCAACATTCTTACCACTTTCATCTTTACTCATATTTACACATGTTGGCATAGGAGTGTCTATGGCTTTTGAATTTGCCATGTCAAATCTCTTGAGAAGCTCCAAACAATATTTTGTTTGTCTCACGAATGTTCCTTCCTTCAGTTGCTTGATTTGCAAACCGAGAAAGTATGTGAGTTCACCCATCATACTCATCTCGAATTCACCCTGCATAAGCTCAGCAAACTCTTTTACGAGATTCATGTTAGTGGGTCCAAATATGATATCGTCAACATAAATTTGTACAAGAATTAAGTGCTTTCCTTGACGTTTAATGAAGGGAGTAGTATCAACCTTTCCTCTTGAGTAGCCTTGATCAAGTAAGAATTTGCTTAGTCTCTCATACCAAGCTCTAGGAGCTTGTTTGAGACCGTACAAAGCTCTTTTCAGTTTGTAGACATGATCAGGATACTCATGAGACTCAAAACCAGGTGGTTGAGCAACATAGACTTCTTCATTTATGAACCCGTTAAGGAACGCACTTTTGACGTCCATTTGAAATAATTTAAAATCCTTCGCACAAGCGAAAGCAAGTAAAAGGCGTATAGCCTCGAGTCGGGCAACCGGCGCATAAGTTTCCTCATAGTCGATGCCTTCCTCTTGGTTATACCCTTGCGCGACTAAACGCGCTTTGTTGCGAGTTATTACTCCGTTCTCGTCCAGTTTATTTCTAAACACCCATCGGGTGCCGATTACTCGATGACCTCGCGGAGGAGGGACAAGGTCCCAAACCTCATTTCTAGTAAACTGATTCAGTTCCTCCTGCATTGACAAAAACCAGTGTTCATCGAGTAGGGCTTCCTTAGGGTTTTTAGGTTCCATCTGTGAGACGAATGCGAAGTGATAACAGAAATTACTTAGCTTCGATCGAGTTGTTACACCCTTTGTGATGTCTCCAAGAATGTTTTCAATTGGATGGTCTTTAGATGACTTCCAAGCTTAAGGGAGATCCTTGTTTGAAGGCGGGTGAACTTCCTATGTTACATCATGGTGTACATCCTTATCCTCCTCAACTTTGACTTTGTCAGGTTGATCAATCCCCGTCTCGCCACTCTTGAGTATGTCTTCTATGGATGTACCTGCACCATGAACAACACTATCCTTTCCGACATTTCTCGGATAGGACTCATCAAAAGTAACATGAACAGACTCTTCTATAGCAAGTAATTGTTTATTATATATTCTATATGCTTTACTCGATTGAGAGTATCCGAGGAAGATACCTTCATCGGCTTTGGAATCAAATTTGCCCAAGTTTTCCTTTCCATTGTTTATCGGACAGTCCGGTTTGTAGTGACCGGGCTTTCCACACTTGTAGCACGTCCCTCTAGTCTTTTTACCTTTTGAGTCATCATCCTTGGAGTACCTCGATTGTTTCCGGAAGTTTACCAAGTTCTTCTTGGAATGTTGGATGTCGTTCTTTCTCACGTAACGGTTATACCGTTTGACAAACAGCCCCATATCTTCACTCTTGTCCTCTTCTTCTTTGTCGTTTGAGGAATAATCACTTTGCTCTTTTGCTTGAGACTTCGAGGAGGAAGTCTTGAGAGCTATCGATTTCTTTTCACTCACCTTCGTTTTGTCTTTCTTTTCCATCTTTTCGCGTTGGTCTAGGCTCAAGAGTACATGTTCATGCTCTTGTAGTTTGCCAAACAATGTTGTCAAGTCTAATAAGGTAAGATCACGTGCTTCTTTGATGGCGGTCACTTTTGGCTGCCATTCCCTGTTAAGACATCTTAAGATCTTATTAGTAGCAACATCATTGGAAACAGGCCTACCTAATGAATGTAAACGATTGATGAGATGAGTAAATCTCTTTTGCATGTCAGCAATGGTTTCCCCTTGCTCCATGAAAAAGAGATCGAACTCTTGTGTTAATGTGTTGATTCTAGCCAATTTAACATCTTTTGTCCCCTCATGGGCTATTTGTAGTGAATCCCACATGGCCTTAGCAGTAGGACAATGGGATACACAATAGTATTCATCTACACCTAATAAGGAGATTAAGATGTTTTTGGCTTTCCAATCATAATTGTATTTTTTCTCATCGTCATCGGTCCATTGTGCTTCGGGCTTAGGCACAACTACGTTATCCGCATTGGTCATAGTAATTTCTATTGGACCATTGAGGATAACGTTCCATATTTTTCTGTCTATGGAGTTTATATTCACCCGCATACAGTCTTTCCAATAACTATAATTTTCACCGTTGAAAACGGGAGCTCTATTGTACGCCCCTTTTAGTTCGTTAGCCATTTTCTATCTACGTTGTATTTGAAGCACCGAATAACCGGAGCTGTAGATACCACTTGTTAAACTATGGCACGAATCTAGAAGGGGGGGTTGAATAGATCCCCAATTAAAATTTGAGTCGGCGCTACCAATTAAAAATTGGTTTTGAAAAATTGTTTTAAGTGCGGAAGCGGCAGAGGAAAATATAGTCTAAAACGAACGGTTATTGGAAAACCGGATATGCGTAAGCCTTTGGATTAATGACAATATGGAAAATAGAATCACAACACTAATCACACTTATCAATGATCTACTTCAGTTGTTAGGATTCCTAGTTCCAATGATTCAAAAAGCAAACCAAAACTAGATACACAAGTAAGATAATTTTAGTTCAAGCAATTTGTCAAACACTTGGTGTGCAAAACACTCCAAGTGATATTTATGTTGAGTAAGTGATTCCAACTAGCCTAGTACAATGTCTTATTGTACTTTGGAGTCAAAAACATAATTTTAATCTCTTACTCAATTGATATCACAATTTTGACAATAGTGCTTATACAAAAATTACTTATTTTGAGCTATAACGTAAATGCAGAAAAATAGAGAAGACACGTATTTGGTGAGGCAGTTCCCCCATCGTCCTCGCTTCGGGGTACGTCTTCCCTCAATTCTAAAACTAGAATTGAGATAGATTTTATAGATATCACCTGTTGAATGTAACAGTTTATACAAGGATTGAGCAGCAAATATACAACAGAAATCTCAATGTGTTGAAAGTTGCTTTCACTCCTTGCCCCTTGATTCAAGATGAATCAAGTCCTCCGATTTTTGTTGATGGACCTCCGATTCCAGCCACCTTATTGAATAACACGTTGTTGTTAAAACCTTCGGCTCCGGCTGATCTCAACAGCAACAAATCGAACCCGAGATCTTCCCTTCAATATCACTGAATCCGCTACTAGACTTGTGAAGAACACCTCTTCACAATCACCTTTGCTCAGTTGACCCTTGATGAAGAATCTCGTCCAAAAAACCCCAAAATTCAAACCAATCTTGGAGGGTAAAACCCCAACGGTTTTATTCAAGAAAGAACCTGTCACAAGCTTCAACCCGAACTTGATTCTCCAATCTAAGCTTCGAACCTTATCACCTTGAATCTCTCACAATGCACTTCAAAAATGGTTGTATGTAATTGAAATGTTGTGAGATGTTGAAGATGAAGATGATGAATCTTGGACACCTATTTCACTCTTTCTTGTTTTTGAACACATGAATCAAAGATTATCAAATGTTAATATGACACAAGTGGTTAAACCAGTACATATAGTACCAACCTAATTATAGACATAACAGTATTTCAAATATAAGAGGGAATCATTTAAAAATAGGATTTCCGCGCGAACAGTCGACGGCAGCAGGTCTCTGCGTCGACGCATGACCTGTGTTGTTTGGAAATCTGGAAAATGCATCAGTATGCGTCGACCATACAGTCGGTATGCGCTGACCCGTTGAAAACTATCTCCTTCATGCGCCAACCCTATGGTCGACTCATGCCTTTATGCGCTGACCCGTTGGAAAATTTTTCCTTCATGCGCCGACCCTATGGTCGACTCATTGCCTTGCACTGACCAGTGGAGAAGTGCTCTGATGCATGCGCCGACCCTATGGTCGACTCATGCCCTGCAAACCTGCAAAAATTCATCAGTTTGTGGTCTTTCATGCCTCTGGTCATGATTGCATTTTATCTACACATAGTATATTTATTACAACAGTTTTAAGACAAGTATAAAAGGATATGGTAGGTGATACATTGCATCTGTTTAGTAGATCTGGAGTTTATAGTTTCCAATCTATCCAAGGCTGTAATTTGTCATCATCGAAACCTGTATTGACCAATGTCTTGCATACTTGTGTGATGTGTGGTGATTTGCCTCCACACTCTTGAGAATATTATCGGCCCCCGAGTCAGTCGGAGGGTTGATAATATCCCAAGGATGGGCTGATGACTTTGGGCACTTTTTTAGAACCTTGTTCTGGAGGTACAACTACCCTATAGTACATACCTTTTAGGAAGGGTAGACCTTAACTCCATTCATGGTTCCTCAAACCTAGGACTTTGTTTGCTTATGTGTATTTATGCTTTGCATCCATAAAACATCATTCCTAGTTTCAAGGAATTCAACAGTCCTTTGCAAATTTAAAAGGTCTTACATTTTAAAGTCGAAAAACTTTTCCAGCTTTCCTAAAATTTTTTGCAATCGACCGTTGAAATTCTTGAAACCATTGCATGGCATTAGCATCACGTTTTTGCATTGCATTTTTTCCCCGGTTTCTCATTCTCGGTTCTCTCGTCTTCCAGTGTCTCTTTGAGTCATCAAGCTGATTCCTCGACACAGATATCAGACCAGAGCTAACTATAGACGCAAGATGGCAGAACAAGAAGCGTATAATGCAGAAATCCGAATAGAGATCGATGAGTTGAAATCAGGAATGACCAAGCTCACCGAAATGCTTCAAGTACTGATTGCCAGAGGAGAACCACCTCAGAGGACTGTTATTCAGGAGGTCTCAAGTGCTGATCCACCTCCTGTTCAGATGCCACCATCTACTTGGCCAGAGTTTGGTTTACCTCCTAACTACTCTCCACCTCTTGCATTTACTGCTATGATTGGTCAGACTGTCGTACCGATTTTCCAAGCTCCCGTCCTTACCGAGCCTAGACCTGTGGTCCACACTGTTAGCCAGACTGTCCGAGCTCCCTTTGAGAATCCTCTATATGAGCATAATGCTGCCAGTGTTCAAGGGGAAGACCATGAAGATTTTGTCGAGCCTGAGATTACCCGTGAACAGTTTCAGATCATAGATAAAAGACTCAAGGCAGTCGAAGGTACTGACTTCTTCAATGTTGATGCAGACAATATGTGCCTAGTTTCTGGTCTTGTTATGCCTGCCAAATTCAAGACTCCCGAGTTCGTGAAATATAAGGGTCACTCATGTCCAAGAGCTCATTTAGTCATGTATTTTTCCGAAAGATGGCCGCTTACACCAACAATCAGAAGTTGCTCATCCATTGCTTTCAGGATAGTTTGAGTGGTGCTTCTCTAAAATGGTATATGAACTTAGAGCATAACAGCGTCCACTGCTTCTAGGATCTTGCCAATGCTTTTATGAAGCAGTACAAATACAATTTGGATATGGCTCCCGATCGTCATCAACTTCAAAGTATGTCATAGAAAGAAAAAGAGTCGTTCAAGGAATATGCTCAGCGTTGGAGGGAGTTAGCTTCCCAAGTTGAACCCCCTATAGCAGAGAAGGAACTGATAGGAATATTCATGGATACTTTGTCTCCTTTCTATTGGTAAAAAATGATTGGGAGTGTCTCTTCAAGCTTTACATATCTGGTAACTATTGGCCAAAGGTTAGAAGAAGGTTTTTTTGAAAAATGGTAAGGTATCCAAAGCTGCTGAATCTTCTAATGGGGCAAAGAAATCCTATGGGAATTTCCAGAAGAAGAAGGATGAGCAAATCAATGCTGTTACATCTGAATTAAGAAAGTCTCACCAGGGATCTCAACCTATTGTTGCTCCACAGCCAGCTCAGACTCCTCAACGTCCAGTTATTAGACCAGACCAGTCTCGAAATAGGAACCAATTTGATCCTATTCACATGACTTGCATAGAACTTTATCCTGACCTAGTTTGACAAGGGCTAATCACTACAAAGGCTTTGCCACCTCCTCCTAATCCTCCTCCAGCTAGATTTAGGGATGATCTCCATTGTGATTTTCATGAGGGTGCCCCGGGCCATGACTTGGAGCATTGTTTTGCACTGAAAGCCAGAGTGTGTAGGTTGATTCGAGATGGAATACTTGATTTTATGGATAATACTCCAAATGTCTAGAAGAATCCTTTGCCAGTGCATCAAAAGTGAAGCTTCCTAGCAGATTGTTGGTGTTTCAGATAGGATGGCTTATCTTTATACTGATTTAGTCACTAGGCTTTTTGTTTCTCGTTGTTTGTACTTTCCTTATTTCATTTAGTTGTTTGCTTTTGAATTATGTTTGTACTTTTACATTAATGAACTGAGCATTGCAACTTTTGATTTCAATTCATTTATCGATTATTTGCACCTTTATGCTTTATCTTTCGAATATTTACTTTTGTCCAAAATTTTGGTATGCAAAGATTGGAAGGAGGATGACGAAAAATGTTATACCTATAACTGCTGTCAGTATGCTTTCAATCAGATTTTGTTGACGATGTAAGGCATTGTTTCAACTCCCAAATACTGGAGAAATAAGGAAGTTATCCCTTTGTCACCCCCTTCGAGCCTAGAAGTTGGAGTTTCTTTCTTTACAAAAAAAACCCGCAATCTTAACCTGGGGCATGGGTAGTTCTCAGTTAACTCGGTTGTGTGTTCCTGCAATACACCTTTCATATAAAGGTTGCTTTCACAAAATTTCCTTCGCACACAAAAAATGAGTGTCGAAGACGTTTTAGCCAAAAGTCGATGATGGTTCACCGTGATCATTAAGCCAGGCAATCACTTTCTTTCAAAAAAAATCAATAGAAAAAGCCCGCTAAGTCAAAACCTATAAAGGAGACTTAGGCAAAACTGGGGCATCCCGCTGACTGTAAGCTTTAACAGAAACAGTTAAGGCAAAATTTAGGGATAATAAAAGGAGGAGATCTTTAAATCCTTACCATGAAAATCCTCAATGTCAAAAATAACCATATGTTGTAAAGAAACAGTGGCTGCCTTTTCATAGGTCCCTTGACTTCGGAACCATCATTTGCTACCGTCAGTGTAATTCCTAACCTATAGGAACCTGAATGAATAATATGAGTTAACTGAGCGTAGGACTGAAGTTCATCACGTAGATTGGGTGGGTACAAATAAATTTGAGCCTTTATCCTTTGTTTCATAAACTGTGAACCAGGCCACGTTACAACCCTCAAAAGACCTATTGAAGCAAGGTTATTTTGAAAGCATACTATAGCAAGGTTGGTCGATAACTTTATAGTCACTTCTCTTGATGATCCTCAAAAACTCAGCATCTTCATCATTCGTAACGGCTCCCTTACCTTTGTCTTTGGCAGGCACAGGGATATTAGTGGTCTCCTTAGGTGGATCCTTATTAGGATGGGGAGTATACACACGGCCACTGCGAGTCATCCTGCTTACCTCTGCGATATTGGTCACAGTGTCCTTAACTTCTTCATTTGGAATAGTCTTCCCAGACTCCTTGTCAATCATAGTCACGTCATATTTCCAAGGCACAGCTTTAGGATCACTGAAAGGAAACGGACTCGGTCTTCGAATAACTATAGGCTTAGGCTGATTCACTTCAGGGATATACGACCTTGGTATATCGAACGTGAGGTGGGCGGAGCCTGCCCCTGATAGATTAAACACTGGTACCTTACCCTTTGATTCAGGCTGATGGAAAACAGGCTCAACCACAGCGACTACATCCTTCTTGGCTTGGCTTGTCACTTGTAAAACACCCTCATTAATCAGCCTCTGAACATCATTCTGAACTAACACACAACCCTTAGTACTGGCTTCACAACTTACGCATGCAACGTGGGAAGTATCTACTAAACCAGCTTCAAACAGTTTCGAATGGAACATCTTGAGAGGAGTCTTAATCTGTTCAACGTCAAGGGCATAACCATCCCCTGAACCAACACTAACGGCATTGACACTCTCATGGTTAGGAAAAGGGTTCTTCTTAACATTTGGTTGAGGATCTTCAAATGACAAAATCTTCTTTTCCAATAGATCCCTGACAATATTTTTGAGAGCATAACAATTCTCCAGATCATGACCAGGCGCGCCCTCATGAAATAAACAGTGAGCAGCGGCGTTGTAATTGGCGGGTAGAGGATTAGGAGGCGGACCCAAAGCCCGAGTAGTGATTAGACCTTGCTTGACCAAAGAGGGATACAACTCGGTGAAATTCATTGGAATCGGCGGACAAGGTTTATACGTTCTTCTGTTCGGCATATTCTGGCGAGGAGCCGGACTCTTTGGCTGTTGAGGAGCAGGAGTATTGGGTGCCTGTAGGTAGTTGACAGGAGGCGGATAAACAGGAGGTTGTTGCATAGGTTGATACATGGGAATCTGTTGATTGAAAGAAGGTGTAATAGCTGCCACATAGGGTTGTTGAGCATATTGGACTGGGTACCCTTGAGGTTGAGCATAACCTTGCGGATGCCGATAAAAGCGTTCCCTTGGTCTACCAGAGGATATAGCATTAGTCTCACTCTCCTTCTTTTTCTGGAGCTATACGGAGGTTTCTTCGACTGATCCTTAGAAGTACCATGGTTATTTGTCATCTTACCACTCTTCATACCCAATTCGATCTTGACACCCACAGCAACGATGTCGGAGAAATTTGAAGTCACACTACCCACCATTCTCTCGTAAAATTCTGGACGAACCGTGTCGACAAACCAATCAGCTAACTCTTTCTCGGTCAAAGGAGGTTCTACCTGTGAAGCAGTCTCTCTCCACCTTTGAGCATACTCTTTGAATGACTCAGAATTCTTTTGTGACATACTCAGCAATTGTCTTCTGTCATAACCCTCAACATTCTCATCAAGATCATCAAAAGCTGTCTCATTGAAGTACGGTTACGCACGAGTGTGTACAACAGGTGGTGCAAAGATAGGAGCCCCCCTAGAAACTTCAGAAAACAAAGGCACGGCTTGCTGAACAGGTTGATTAATCGGGACAGTGGCTTGAGGAGGCACAAAACCGGGAGCAAGACCATAAGGTGGGTCCTTTGCTACAGTCACACTTTGAGTGACAGAGACTCGAGGAATCGTGGTGGAGAGATTTAAATATAAATAACCGAAAATTTTGCCCTTATATGCGATGATATGTAATGCTCTGGACAAAACTGGAACGACATAATGCAGATGATGCCATGACTATGATATAATGCGTATGCTGGAATAATGAATGCGAAAATGCTGACGAACATGACGACACCGGGGCAGACGCCACGAGAGGAACTCACTGGGGAAAGACGACGCGCTGAGATATGGTACAACACTGGGGAAATCTAAAAATGATAGTCAACTGGTGCGAATGACCAATTGTCACTTTTAGGAAAGGAATGAGATCCTTGAATGGAGATGGTACCTATGCGACGGCCTCCACTGGGGAACCTAAAAATACAACTGGATCACGTACGATTGTAAGATCGATTACAGAATGCTGGAGCATTGAGCAAAGAAATAACATCCAAGCTTCTATAAACTACCCCTCGTGACAGGATCAAACAGACTTTTCGGAACTCCGTAGCAAATATACAGGGTAAAGACCGACTGTATGCCAAAATAAATGGACTTTGATGGGAATTGCCCTGATAAGCTTCTCGAGGGAGAACTGTCACTTATCGTTGGAAGGGACTTATGTGCAAAAAATGGATAAGCACTCCAATAAAGAGGTTGCTGCTTATCTGATAAATAAATCTTCTCGCATTTTAAGGTCGGCGCCTGGAATACGATTATGATTTTTCTCTTACTGAAGGATAAATAAACTTCTCCATGCTTCAAGATCGTGCTCTCCTGAGCATGAAAAGGGTAAACTGAACTTCCTCATACTTCAGAATCGTGCTCTCCTGAATATGATTCGGATAAAGGGTAAATGAAAATCTTCATACTTCAGAATCGTGCTCTCCTGAATATGAAACTGGCTGACTGGATTTACTCATTCTTCAGAATCGTGCTCTCCTGAGAATGAAGCGGGTAGACTGAGCTTCTTCATATTTCAGAATCGTGCTCTCCTGAATATGATTCGGCTCCTGAAATTTCTTCATTCTTCAGAATCGTGCTCTCCTGAAAAACGGCCAACTGAACTTCCTCATAACTCAGAATCGTGCTCTCCTGAATATGATTCCGCTCCTTCTTTTACTAAAGGATAAATGAACTTCTTCATGCTCAGAATCGTGCTCTCCTGAATATGAAACTGCTCAAACCTCCCCGTAACTCAAGATCGTGCTCTCCTGAATACGATTTGGTTCAAACCTCAAGACGGCAGGGAAATGGAAGCCCAACTGCTCCATGGAGATGGCCATTTGCTGCGAGTCGTAACGAGGATATGATCGACTTCTTAGGTAAGAAATGTCGTGTGTTGATGTTGTAAAATGTAAAGTGTAAAGGGCTATAACATGTAGGATTGTTAAGTGTTGTACTGATAGATTTTCCAGGCGTGAACTGGCGTGTATTTGTAAATGATTAGTTGAAAGATGGTGCAAAATAAATGCACGTCCGGGTACAGTGATAAACTTCTCAAGCGAGATAGTCGCGTATCTGTCATGGTATGGTGAAAACCTTTAGATGGTGCAAAATAAATGCACGTCCGGTTGGGCTCGACGACCGACAAGACTGAGATCCAATCTAGGATCGAGCTAGAAAGAAGACTGGAAATTAAAACTCCATCGAGGGAATGATCTCGAAGGGTAAATATCTAATCCTGGCGAGGAAAGATAGCTGAAGTAACCGTCATCCACGAGGATCGAGCTTTGTGGGGAAACTGAAAACAAGTAAGCATTTTATGCTTAGGGCTGACAATCTATTTGGAGAGAATGGACAAACCCAGTTACTCGGCGGTAACAACCAAATGATGGTGAAACATAATGAACCTGTAAATGCTACTGCATATGTGAATGTATGTTAATGTCTATGTATGTAGTCAAATATGCAAGATGTTATGAAATGAGTATGTAATGAGTATGTGAAATGAATATATGACATAGGCATGTGATGCTTATACCCCTGCGTATGCTGACGAAACAGACTAGAGACAGGACGAGAGATGAAATAAACATCTCGACGGAAATACCCTGCGTTCTCTGCAACCAATACGTCAATCATGGGTAAGAAAGATCAATGGTAGAACCGGATCTAGTTTTAAAGTTCTGAATTCTCTGGGGAGAAGGTAATCTGCTTGGGTGCATAGTACCATGTCTTCACCTGGGGAGGAGAAAACCTGAGGGACACTTTTAAGTTACCCCAAGAAGAAGTTGTCAGCTTATAGTCTCTCTGGGGACTATCACTGGGCAATGGTTCGAAAGTGTTTCTGCAATAATGATGTTTCCGGGGAATGAAGAGATCCTGTCGGAATTTCCACTAGTCAAAGTAATTTATTACATTTCAATTTTGTTTTGTGTTTTTTTTTGAAAAACAGTTTTGAAAAATCTACCATGCACCTTTCATTTTCAAATTTTAGGAATAAACGCATTTTGCATAACAATAGAAAATAAAGAGCAATGCACCAAGGAATGTAAGTAACGAGATGGTATCTTTTATTAAAGGGTGGCTGCTTGCTGAAGGCATAGCTCCACAGATGATTACATTTTGAAATTGGCAACATGGGAAAAAGGTTACATTGAATCCAATAACACCTACTGACACTAATAACTAAGACTAATCCAGAATCCTGCTTTGGGCAAGGATGGAGGAACTGAAACATGGCTCTCATGCGGAAAGTGTGTTCGAGATAATCAGTGTCTTCTGATGCAATGAACTGCCTTTGTCCCTAACTTTTGCCTGGACCGCCCTTTCGGGTTTTCAATCCACCGGGACGCTCTTTTTTGCCTAAGCCGCCCTTTCGGGTTTTCAACTTAGCGAGCTTTTGTTATTATTATTTTTTTTTTCAACCCTTACTTTTGCCTAAGTCGCCTTTTGCAGGTTTTCGACTTAGCGGGTTTTTAGGCATAATATTTTCGGACTGCATCAGAATTCACGGGATGTGCTAGTTCTTCACCGTCCATTGTCGTAAGTATTAGAGACCCTCCGGAGAAGACAGTCTTTACAACGAACGGGCCTTCATAATTGGGCATCCACTTTCCACGCATATCTTTATGTACTGGTAAGATCTTTTTGAGTACGAGCTCTCCTTGACGGAACTCACGGATACGAATCTTCTTATCAAACGCTCTTTTCATCCGTTTCTGATATAATTGCCCATGGCACATGGCTGTCAAGCGCTTCTCATCAATGAGATTCAACTGATCCAATCTGTCCTGAACCCACTCAGCTTCCTCAAGTTCAGCTTCCATTAACACTCTTAGCGAAGGTATCTCTACTTCGACGGGGAGCACGGCGTCCATTCCATACACCAATGAGAAAGGGGTTGCCCCTGTCGAAGTTCTTACTGAGGTTCTGTATCCATGCAAAGCAAACGGTAACATCTCATGCCAATCTTTGTAAGTCACAACCATCTTTTGCAGGATCTTCTTGATATTCTTATTCGCAGCTTCCACGGCCCCATTCATCTTAGGACGGTACGGAGAAGAATTGTGGTGAGTGATCTTGAAATTGTCACACAACTCTTTCATAGTTTTATTATTCAGATTGGTGCCATTGTCAGTTATTATCCGGCTTGGGACCCCATAGCGGCAGATGATCTCTTTCCTGATGAATCGGGCAACCACTTGCTTGGTCACGTTAGCGTAGGAGGCAGCCTCTACCCACTTGGTGAAATAATCAATGGCAACGAGGATAAAACGATGTCCATTAGAAGCTTTCGGCTCGATTGCCCCAATCATGTCAATGCCCCACATAGAGAACGGCCAGGGTGAAGACAAAACATTCAACGGTGATGGAGGTACATGCATTTTATCAGCGTAGATTTGGCACTTATGGCATTTCCTAGCGTATTGGATGCAGTCGGCTTCCATGGTTAACCAGTAATACCCAGCCCTTAACATCTTCTTGGACATAGCATAACCATTGGCATGGGTTCCGAAGGTCCCCTCATGGATTTCCTGTAGTAACATGTCCGCTTCCCGTTTATCAACACATCTGAGCAGGACCATGTCGTGATTCCTCTTGTATAGCACACCATTACTGATAAAGAATTTGGACGCCAGTCTTCTCAATGTCTTTTTGTCCAGACCAGTAGCACCATCGGGATATTCCTGCTTGACGAGATAGTTCTTGATATCATGAAACCAAGGCTTTTCCTCCACCTCGACTTCTTCGACCATCTGACAATAAGCGGGTTCAACTTTGCGCTCAATATGGATAAGGGGTGCTTCATTAACGAACTTAACTTTCCACATGGATGCTAACATGGCTAAAGCATCGGCTACGTGATTCTCGGATCTAGGAACATGCTCGAACTCTACCTCGTCGAAATACTTGATCAGCTCAATAATGTAGTCCTTATAAGGGATCAGCTTCTCATTCTTTGTTTCCCATTTGCCTTGTACTTGGTAAATAACCAAAGCTGAGTCACCACTTACTTTAAGGAGTTTGATTCGGAGGTGAATTGCTGCTTCGAGGACGAGGATACACGCTTCATATTCTGCGACGTTATTAGTACACTCAAAGTCCAATCTTGCTGTAAATGGAGTGAATCCACCCTTTGGGTTCATCAAAACGGCGCCTATACCGTGCCCATTGAAATTTGAGGAACCATCAAACATCATCTTCCACCAAAGACCTGGTTCTGGACCTTCGCTCGGATCTGGCTCTTCACAATCTCTTTTAATCAATAATATATCCTCATCGGGAAAATCGAGCTTAAGAGGTTCATAATCTTCAACTGGCTGGTCTGCAAGGTAATCAGATAAAAGACTACCCTTAATCGCTTTCTGGGGTACATACTGGATGTCATATTCGGATAACAACATGTGCCAACGGGCTAGCCTCCCGGTTTGAGCAGGTTTTTCAAAAATGTACTTGATCGGATCCATTTTAGAAATCAATAACGTGGTATGACAGACCATATACTGCCGAAGGCGCTTAGCGGCCCATGCCAATGCACAACAAGTTTTCTCTAATGGTGAGTATCTGTTTTCGCAATCGGTAAACTTCTTGCTCAGATAATAAATCGCATGTTCCTTTTTCCCAGTCTCATCATGTTGTCCAAGCACACAACCCATAGACTTCTCGAGAACAGTAAGGTACATAAACAACGGTCTTCCAGGTACGGGCGGGATCAGAATAGGGGGATCTTGCAAATAACCCTTAATCTTCTCAAACGCTTTTTGACAATCAGGGTTCCACTCAACTGTCTGCCCCTTGCAAAGCAACTTGAATATTGGTTCACAAGTAGCGGTCATATTAAAGATAAACCTGGAAATGTAATTCAGACGTCCCAGAAAACCCCTAACTTGCGTCTCGGTTTGCGGAGCCGGCATATCTTGAATGGCTCGGACTTTGTCAGGATCTACCTCAATCCCTCGCTGGCTAACAATGAAACCAAGCAATTTTCCGGATCTGACACCGAAGGTACATTTTGCAGGATTCAATTTCAACTGATATTTCCTGAGTCGTTCAAACAGCTTCACCAAATGGTCTAAATGCTCCTCTTCACTCTGAGATTTGGCTATCATATCGTCCACATATACCTCAATCTCTTTGTGCATCATATCATGAAAAAGAGTGGTCATAGCACGTTGGTAAGTTGCCCCTGCATTCTTTAAACCGAAGGGCATGACTTTGTAGCAGAAAGTTCCCCAAGGAGTAATGAAAGTAGTCTTCTCTCGACCATCAGGATCCATCTTGATCTGATTATAGCCAGAGAAACCATCCATAAATGAAAACAACGCAAAACTGGCTGTATTGTCTACAAGTGTATCAATATGTGGCAGTGGGAAGTCGTCTTTCGGACTTGCTTTGTTCAGGTCCCTGTAATCCACACACATCCTAACCTTACCGTCCTTCTTAGGTACTGGCACAATGTTGGCAACCCAATCTGGATATTTTGCGACTGCCAAGAAACCTGCATCCAACTGCTTTTTAACCTCATCTCGAATCTTCAAGGCCATGTCGGGTCTCGTTCTTCGAAGCTTTTGTTTGATAGGCGGACAATCTGGCTTAAGCGGCAACTTGTGAACAACAATATCCGTGTCTAGGCCCGGCATATCTTGATACGACCACGCAAACACATCAATATACTCTTTTAACAAATCAATCAACCTCGGCCTGATCTCTGTCCCAAGCATTGCACCAATCTTGACCTCTTTCTTGCTCTCCTCTGTACCGAGGTTAATTAGGTCCACCTGCTCTTTATGCGGTTGAAGCTCTGTGTACTTGTACTCAATCAATCTTGTCAGTTCCGCGGGTACTTCAAAATCTTCTTCACCCTCGTCCTCAGCTTGATTGATGGGTGCATCCCAGTCAGGAGTGCCAGTAAAGTCATTGGATCCAACAAGGTTTACGATATCTCTGCATGATGGAAGGCTTACTTAATTAAAATGCTCGAAGACATGTAAGAATGAAATGCTGTTTTTTTTTATTTTTGGAAGAAAGGTTGCCAATTTCATTTTTAAAGGTGAAAACGAAAAACGCAAATGAACCAAAGTGGAATTGAACAAAATGCTTTTATTAATATCTTTTTAGAAATGAAAGGTGGCCCGACAAAACAACCCTATAGCCTTGGGCAGAGCTACAGATTTTTATTTGAAATTGTAAATGAAACTTAAAAAACAATTACTTTGACAAGGGAAAAATAACAGGGATCTCTACGGCCTCCCAGTTGTTCAAAATTGCATCACCCTTAAACACCAGGTTGCTCAGCTCTTCATTTTCTTCACAGTTGCTGATGGCATTGATTTGGAAGCCTCCGCTGACAAATACTTCTTGGATAACCTTCGGACGCCCTTCGACAGTGGTGGCAGCTCCATTCTGAGCTGGTTTGTAACCCAACCCAGAGCGATCAGTCTTGGTCTTGACATCAATTACCTCTCCCCAACCTTCAGGAATGCCCCTGTCAATTGTTGATTTGGTACTCTTCAGAGATGCAAAAGATGGATTACCCTGACCCACTGTCTCTTCGACTTCCAGCAGAACAGCATTGGCGATCTCAAGTGCTTGAAAGGAGATGTCTAGAGCATTCTCATCGGCCTCGATGTAACGGAAAGAAGACAGGTTACTGACCATCAGATCTTCCTCACCGTGTATAATAACCAACTTTCCATCGATCACGAATTTCATCCTTTGATGTAACGTTGAGGTCACTGCCCCAGCGGCATGAATCCACGGCCTTCCGAGTAAACAACTGTAGTTGGGATTAATGTCCATGACTTGAAACGTGATATTAAAAACTTGCGGACCAATCAGGATAGGAAGCTCAACCTCCCCCATTACCGATCGGCGAGAGCCATCGAAAGCCTTGACAACCAAAGGAGTAGGTTTCAACACAGTCTCTTTACAAGCCAACTTATCAAGAACCCTCTTGGGTAGAACATTCAGAGAAGAGCCGGTGTCCACTAGCACTCTTGCTAATTGTCCTCTTGACATTTCACCGATATATGTAAAGCATGATTATGGTTCGGACCCTCCTTCGGTAACTCTTCATTGCTGAAACTGAGGGTGTTACAAGCGGTTAAATTGGCAATCACACTATCAAACCGACTGGTGCTAATATCTTGATCCACATGTGCTTGAGTCAAAAGCATGATAGGTTGCTTTCACAAAATTTCCTTCGCACACAAAAAATGAGTGTCGAAGACGTTTTAGCCAAAAGTCGATGATGGTTCACCGTGATCATTAAGCCAGGCAATCACTTTCTTTCAAAAAAAATCAATAGAAAAAGCCCGCTAAGTCAAAACCTATAAGGAGACTTAGGCAAAACTGGGGCATCCCGCTGACTGTAAGCTTTAACAGAAACAGTTAAGGCAAAATTTAGGGATAATAAAAGGAGGAGATCTTTAAATCCTTACCATGAAAATCCTCAATGTCAAAATAACCATATGTTGTAAAGAAACAGTGGCTGCCTTTTCATAGGTCCCTTGACTTCGGAACCATCATTTGCTACCGTCAGTGTAATTCCTAACCTATAGGAACCTGAATGAATAATATGAGTTAACTGAGCGTAGGACTGAAGTTCATCACGTAGATTGGGTGGGTACAAATAAATTTGAGCCTTTATCCTTTGTTTCATAAACTGTGAACCAGGCCACGTTACAACCCTCAAAAGACCTAATTGAAGCAAGGTTATTTTGAAAGCATACTATAGCAAGGTTGGTCGATAACTTTATAGTCACTTCTCTTGATGATCCTCAAAAACTCAGCATCTTCATCATTCGTAACGGCTCCCTTACCTTTGTCTTTGGCAGGCACAGGGATATTAGTGGTCTCCTTAGGTGGATCCTTATTAGGATGGGGAGTATACACACGGCCACTGCGAGTCATCCTGCTTACCTCTGCGATATTGGTCACAGTGTCCTTAACTTCTTCATTTGGAATAGTCTTCCCAGACTCCTTGTCAATCATAGTCACGTCATATTTCCAAGGCACAGCTTTAGGATCACTGAAAGGAAACGGACTCGGTCTTCGAATAACTATAGGCTTAGGCTGATTCACTTCAGGGATATACGACCTTGGTATATCGAACGTGAGGTGGGCGGAGCCTGCCCCTGATAGATTAAACACTGGTACCTTACCCTTTGATTCAGGCTGATGGAAAACAGGCTCAACCACAGCGACTACATCCTTCTTGGCTTGGCTTGTCACTTGTAAAACACCCTCATTAATCAGCCTCTGAACATCATTCTGAACTAACACACAACCCTTAGTACTGGCTTCACAACTTACGCATGCAACGTGGGAAGTATCTACTAAACCAGCTTCAAACAGTTTCGAATGGAACATCTTGAGAGGAGTCTTAATCTGTTCAACGTCAAGGGCATAACCATCCCCTGAACCAACACTAACGGCATTGACACTCTCATGGTTAGGAAAAGGGTTCTTCTTAACATTTGGTTGAGGATCTTCAAATGACAAAATCTTCTTTTCCAATAGATCCCTGACAATATTTTTGAGAGCATAACAATTCTCCAGATCATGACCAGGCGCGCCCTCATGAAATAAACAGTGAGCAGCGGCGTTGTAATTGGCGGGTAGAGGATTAGGAGGCGGACCCAAAGCCCGAGTAGTGATTAGACCTTGCTTGACCAAAGAGGGATACAACTCGGTGAAATTCATTGGAATCGGCGGACAAGGTTTATACGTTCTTCTGTTCGGCATATTCTGGCGAGGAGCCGGACTCTTTGGCTGTTGAGGAGCAGGAGTATTGGGTGCCTGTAGGTAGTTGACAGGAGGCGGATAAACAGGAGGTTGTTGCATAGGTTGATACATGGGAATCTGTTGATTGAAAGAAGGTGTAATAGCTGCCACATAGGGTTGTTGAGCATATTGGACTGGGTACCCTTGAGGTTGAGCATAACCTTGCGGATGCCGATAAAAGCGTTCCCTTGGTCTACCAGAGGATATAGCATTAGTCTCACTCTCCTTCTTTTTCTGGGAGCTATACGGAGGTTTCTTCGACTGATCCTTAGAAGTACCATGGTTATTTGTCATCTTACCACTCTTCATACCCAATTCGATCTTGACACCCACAGCAACGATGTCGGAGAAATTTGAAGTCACACTACCCACCATTCTCTCGTAAAATTCTGGACGAACCGTGTCGACAAACCAATCAGCTAACTCTTTCTCGGTCAAAGGAGGTTCTACCTGTGAAGCAGTCTCTCTCCACCTTTGAGCATACTCTTTGAATGACTCAGAATTCTTTTGTGACATACTCAGCAATTGTCTTCTGTCATAACCCTCAACATTCTCATCAAGATCATCAAAAGCTGTCTCATTGAAGTACGGTTACGCACGAGTGTGTACAACAGGTGGTGCAAAGATAGGAGCCCCCCTAGAAACTTCAGAAAACAAAGGCACGGCTTGCTGAACAGGTTGATTAATCGGGACAGTGGCTTGAGGAGGCACAAAACCGGGAGCAAGACCATAAGGTGGGTCCTTTGCTACAGTCACACTTGGTGAAGGGTCCACAGTAACGCCGGTAATCTCAGAAACAACAGTGGGCTGGGTATCCATCTTAGCATTCATGACATGTAACAATTCCATCATACGCCCCATACCCCCTCGAAGGTCTTCAAGTTCATTGCTAAGGCGATCAATCTCCTTTGCCTGATCCTCCATTCTTTTCCGAGTTTGAGCTCTGGTGTTGTGTTGGTGCCGAGAACTCAGGGTGACGAAACTGGAAGGTGAGAGAACCGAGTGTGAGAAATCGGGAGACACATGTAATGCAAAAGTATGATGCTAAAATGTGAATGTAAATGAAGATTTCATGGAATTTAAAACATTTACGAATGTCGTGGGGTACCAAGGAAATCCTTTTTTATTGTTTTTTCCTTTTATATATATATTTTTTTATTTATGGTATCCCGCGATATCCATTAATGATGTTTGAACTCCATGAAATACAATGCAATGAGATGCTTTATGGATGCAATGCATGGAAACACACAAGGTCCTAGGTTAAAAGCTTGCATGAGGTTCAAAGGCAAATACCCTCCCCTGAAGTTAGATGGTTCATCCTGTCCTACAAAAGTAACCAGGTTCTAAGGGATCTCAATATCATTGATCCTTCACAAGGGTGGTTGTTCAGAAGGCAACTTACTTGCCAACCAAAACCCTCCAAGTTTAAGATCTCAATGAGCGTAGTATCGAGTGTCAACCAACTTCAGTCTGCACCAAAGCCGGCTACCTCACTACCTTCTAAAGGCCAAGATGAGTTAACTAGGGTTCTACAAGTCAGTTAGTGCATCGACAACATATGGCAGCCTCAATATTATCCTCAACTTGACTTAAGGAATATAAGCACCAACCAAGAAGTCGCACTAACTATGGCCACCAGATCAACCGCATCGATATACGTCGTACAGTTTCCTTGGTCTATTGCCATTTACCTAAGGTACACTAGATCCGGGCGTAGGACCTATCTCACAGCACAAGGAACAGTCCCACAATCAAAGCACAAATATATACATGCAAATGAATAATATCACAGATAGTAATAAATATGAACAAGTTAGGGATAACCCTCAAAAGTTAAAGTTAGTCCCCAGTGAAGTCGCCATTTTCTGTTGCGGTGGAAATAGGATCACAAACTATTAATGAGTTTGAATCGCAATTCAATTCACAACCGCTCTTTGATTTATCCGAAGGAAAAGGTCAAAAGAGGGAAAACCTATTTTGCATCGTAAACACAATGCGGGGAAAGATCTAGGGTTCGGGGGTTGGTTAAATTTAGGGAAGGTATTAGCACCCTAAACTTCTGTAGTACTCTACAGGAACCTTTTGTTCAATGCTTACTATTTGCTTTATTTATTTGCTTAAGGTATATGTACATAAGGATTAAAAGTGAGAAAAGAGACCTAAGGGGTTAATTCTAAGTTTACTCGGCAAGACATCGCATCTTGTGCCTACGTATCCTTACGGGAATGGAATCAGAGTAATCGTAGTTCCCCTCAAAAGGGAGGTTAGAGACTTCTTGACAGTGGTCAAGGTCTCAAGGGGAATAAACGCATCTTAAGGACACGCTTACGTGGAGTGTAGAAACTCCAATATCTCTACGTTGAAATGTTAAGTTGTAATTAGGGTTAAATTAGGGATTCCGCGTCGGGAAACCCTAAAATGAGCGCGGCGGCTCTTTGACCTAATGCTAAGGGCCAAAATTATAATCTTGCCTGCGGCGAGGCGTTTGGGAGAATTAGGGTTTGCAAGGTGAAAGGGTTTGAAGTTGAGGACTATCGGCGCGGCGGCCAAAAGCTAGACCTAACCTTCGGATGTGTGTAGTGTGATTGGAATGTGTGAGATAATTGAATTATGCAGACTTTTAAATGCGGAAACGTAAATGCGATTGTTAAGATTCGCAAGGTTACAGAGGAGGAACAGTTACAACAGTATGATACAATTCAATTTTAAGAACGCGAATATAAAGAAACAACATGGTAAGCTGCACAGTGAACGAACTAGGTTAGTAAACACAATTATGAAAACAGAAGCATGAGGCTATGAGACGTTTTTTGCGGTTTCTTATTTTATGAGAAGCTTAATATGAGTCTAAGCTTAATTTTTCTTACTTGATAATGAATAAGTAGAACAAGAAGATCTTAATCTTTTTTAAAAAAATATTTTCTCTTGGCTTTAAAAAAATATATTGATTTTAATATTTTAAAAAAATGTTTTAATTTTAATATTTTAAAAAAAATGTTTTTTTGATTTTAATACTTAAAAAAAATGTGTTTGATTTTAATATTTAAAAAAATGTGTTTGTTTTTAATATTTGAAAAAAACAACTTAAATATTTTTTTTTAAATTTGATAATTTAATTAAAAAAAGGAAAAGAAAGTAGAAAAAATAAAAAGGGTTGGGCCGGTCATTACCTCCGGACCCAACCCGGTCGAGGTGATTGTTATCACAAGGTTACTTAGGGTTTCAGAACCCTTTGGTTCTTCGCAGCGCCGTTTACACTTCATTCTTCATCTCTCTCGCCGCGATTCCCTCTGATCTTCCTCATTCCTGAAACAAAACATGAAATCTGTGATGAAAAACATCCCATGGCTTACATTTAAAGCGAAAACGGCCGATGATGAAGAGATTCTGAGGCTGAGGCGATTGATTGCTCGCCGTTTGGTTAAACGGCGCCGGCGGTCCTTCGTGTGATGACTTTGGTGGAAAACTTCTTCTTCTTCTTCTGATGTCGCGGTCGTTAGGGTTTCTCGTTCGGTGATTTTTCTTGGCCCTCCAGTTAGGGTTCGTACGCGATTTTTTCTTTCCTTCGTATCAGGTTGTATCTCTCTCTTTATATACGTTTTACTTTTTGGGCTTTCAATCTGTATTGGATTTGTATTGCTCTGAGATTTGATTTCGTGTTGATGCGATTTGATTTTGATTTTCCAGATTGAGTTCTAATGCGATGTTTTCTGAGACGATTGGGATCTCAATTCCTTTTTCTGGTATGAACTTGATACTAGTTCGTTGATTGATCCAAAATACATTCCACTGGGATATGATTGCTGATACATGATTGGATCCTATTTCTCTCCTATTTCTCCTTTTAGGATTTGATTGGGATTTCTCTTGATATGATTCTGAACTCGTTTTGATTCACTTGATACGATTTATTCCATCCCTGATTCGATGTCAAATTTGTTTTCTGTCTTTCTCTGATATAGTTTGCCCTACTCCTTCATACCTTCCTTTTCCAGAATTCCTAGATTGATTCGATTTTGTTGGATTTTGCAGATGGATTGGATTGCTTTTGGATTTCTGTTGACCTGTTGGATATCTGAATTAATTCGAACTGATTTGCTTGATTCGAACTGATTTGTTTTTGGACTGATTTGTTTGATTGATTCAGATTGGGAATCAAAATCTTTCTATTGTTTTTCTGATATGATTTGCTTTCAGATTGGATTGATTGATATCTGATTTTGATTCACAGAATTCCTTGAAGGATTCGTTTTTCTGCTCTGTTATCGATCTCGAACTGATTCATTTTTGATTGATTCGTTTCTTTGATGCAGCTCAGATTCTTTTCCTCTTCTTCTTTCAGAGAGGGTTGATGCTACGACTTTGGTTGAGTTGGGATGGCCGAGGAAGGCATACGGCAATGATGTTTATCTGAGCCTCGACGTTTGTATTCTTCGATGATGCTGCGATTGCTTTCTGAGGATCTTCACGTGGGGTTTACCGTTTATTCTCTTTGAATTGTTCCAACTGCTGATGATTCTTAGCTTGCAAACGTCTGTTTTTTTTTCTATGATGTTGATACTGAAACCTCTTGATATGGCTTTGCAGATGTTGATGTTGCTGGTGTACTTTTCTGATGAGCGATAGTTTGTGTTGAGACACTAATCGCTTGATGCAGTTTTAGCTCTGATTTGGTTTGATGGGCTTTTCTTACTTGTTTAACCTCAGAGCTGCTGCTAACATTATAATTTATCTGCTTTGATCTTGAACCAAGTTGATGGCCTTTACTGATGCTGCGGAGACCTTTTTTAATACCTTGTCCGTAGCTTGTTTCGTGTCTCATTTCTCTGTTCTGTTTGAACTGATGCAGCTTGATACCATATTTTGGTTTTCCTTGTTCTGCTGTGGACTGGATTTTCATTCTGTTTGGTACAGATTTGTTTCCTTTGGTGGCTATTCCTACCTGTATTGGTGCGAACCCTTTCCTAGTTTTGTTTTATGCTTTGAGTTCTGATGATGCTTATGTTTTTTCAGATGTTGGAAGTTTTGAAATCAAGGTGACTCAGACCTGCCGGCATCCGGGTCTGAGTCAAAACTTGCCTATGTTGCCTTATTCTCGTATCAGTCTGGAAATCCAATCGCGGCAAAACGAATCAGCCCACTTCTTTTATTTTCTCTATCTCTCGATGTCCCTTATGATAAGAACAATAACTACCTGATCTGACGCCGGTGGCTCAGATTGGTAACGGGAGTAGGATGCGGCTTTAGTCGTACCCTCCCGACACTCGATGATGATGATGTTCTGAGAGTGTCAAACAATCTTCTAACCCCTTTTCCTGTGGTTTGTTTTTGCTTTGATGTGCAGGTGATCAAGAGTTGCGTGAAGAACTCAAGGGAGGACAATGAAGAAACTTGTAGTTTTTCTCTTTTTAGGACTTTAGGACCTAGAGTAGATACCCATTGTAAATGTATAATCCTTTTGTAAATGAAAGATCATCATGAATAAAATCCAAAAATTACTTCCCTTTCAACTTGTAATTCTAAATGTTTATGAAATAAAATCCATTAAATATTCATTTATATTTTCTCAATTATGAATTTAAATATCCATGAATAACCATCCATAAATTATTTAAATTCAACTTGATTTGTAGTTTATGAATATTCATGAATAAAAGCTTCACAACTATTAAAACTTAACCTCTCCTTGGCCTTTTATAAATGATATCCCGCCATATGATTATATCCAAACAAATTCACATTAAAAACCTCGTTGATCACATCACTTCTCAAAATAACCTTAACAGCATCCACTTCTTTTTCAACCCAACTTTATAAAGGAAACAAAACTGTTTGGAAATGTTCAGAATCAAACGAAGCACAGCCCCCGAGTCCAATCATATTTCATACTGGCACCTTGACCCAATTGGCAAATAAATGCCTCAGAACGTAATAACAGCCCGTTTTCAGAGAATTGGTAGAACTTGTGTAAAATGACCAAAATACCCCTGCGACCCAATCTGCAAAACAAAAAACCTTCATAACTTGTTAGTGATTAGCAAATGTACATATGAGATGATATGCGACATGGCTGACTAAATATAAGGGTAAAATTTGGGGTATTACACATTTGATCATATATCATAACATAATTCATATAGATATACATATCATGAGTGTTTCATCCTCATTTGCATTTCTCCCCGAGGTCGTGTTTTATTCACGTCTTACCTTGTGGTCAAAGTCCATCTCGCTTGGCACCTACCAAACAACTTTGCGTGTGTCTATCTGACGTTCTTCCAGATATGACGTTTTTCTTATCCGATGGTTTTCCAGATTTATTTCTCTCTCTAATGGTTTTCCAGATTGAGTCTTTATCTGATGGTTTTCCAGATACCCCTGTGATTCTAATGGTTTTCCCAGAATCTCATCCGATGTTTTTCCGGATCTATCTCTTTCTGATGTTTTCCAGACTGAGTTTTTGTTCTGACGTTTTTCCAAAACTCCTTTGTTGCTTATCTGATGTTCTTCCAGATATGTCTTCAAACTTGTCCCGTACATTTATTGCTTTACTAAATGTTTCGGGTTTACCTTCATAGACTTGTCTTCATCTCATATTCCTATAGATGTTGTTCTTTTGTTTCTGGATGTGTACCAGAGTTTATTCGATGGTTTTCCGAGTATCTCTAGTATGTTTCAGAGTTCATTTGATGTTCTTCCGAATGTCCCTGAAATGGTTTCTTTGTCCCCGAGTTTATTCGATGTTTTTCCAAATATCTCTGGTATGTTTCAGAACCCATTCGACGTTCTTCCGGATGTTTCTGATGTTTGTTTCTCCTTGTTTATTTTCTGACCATTCCTGAAGATCCCGCTCGATCTCTTCGTTTAAAGGAAATGTGTCAAAAACTCCAGCACTTGTCGTTTACCTGATCCTACCGCCGTGTGGATCCTGTGTTAGCGTTTCATCCTAAAGTGAAATTGGTCGTGCCTGCACCGGTTGATCCCTCACTCTAGAATTCCCCAATTGTCACGCTGTTCCACCAGTACATCGTATTCCCCAGTGGTTTGTTCGTCGCATCCTTGCATTTATCATTTCTCATCATATGCATCATATTAAGTTCATGGCATTGTCAGCATTATAGTTCATTTCGTTTTGTCCATAACATTGCATATCACTGCGTCTAAGGGCAAAGTTTTCAGTTATCTGTGTTTAAATCCCTCCACCGTGATCCCTCGAGTCTCCGCTGCTCAAATCATCCAGTGAAGCCATTTAAATAGGGACAACTGTAATACCCCAAATTTTACCCTCAGATTAATCGATTCAAGTCGCATGACATCTCATTTTTGCATCAACTAACTACTAACGGGTTACGTAGTCTGTTTGTTTTCAAGGAATTACGTCTGGTACACTTTAGCTGTTGAAGGGAAAAATGGTCATTTATACGTTTTTTGCTAACAGTTCATGAGGCTACATCGTCGCCAGGAATCCATTGAGTATTTATAACTTCCATTTTCGAGTTTCTTACCTTTTCTGAAGATAAACAGAAATTCACGGTAATTTTGGCGCCAGGAGTTTAAGATACGGTAATTAATTCAGCCGCCGAGACTCTGTCATCAGCGGATTTCTGAGACATTTATTTTGTCATATGGGTTTGATCATGTCGAGATATCCATTTGGTTTGGTTCAAGTCCGGGTAAGAATCAGTTCTGCGGAATTTGGTTTCAACAGGCATTTATTTTTCCGTTTCCTCTGCGATCTGCCATTTAAATTCTTAAAAGGAAAGCAGTGTAAATTTGGACTCAAGTCTGGATTTATTACAATCTTTGGCCGAATAAGTGCAGGATATTGGATTTAGTTATCGGAGACACAAATTGAATTAAATACAGAGTATATATCTGTCTTCGCTGTTAATCGGAGACCTCTTTTTCTTTTCCGTTCGTTCAGGGCTATTACTGATTCCATCATCAAGCATGACTTAATTTAGGAATGTTTGACTGGAGTGGGATATCATGTCCGTTTTAAGTGGAGCAGCATGTCCAGAACTACAAAATTGATTTGGATAATTATTGGGGGGAATTTATGCATACGAATTTATCTGGTGAAGTTAATCCGTTTGTTTAAGTTTATTGGTACGAATCTTTAATCAGTGGAATTTGTTCGGAGACACTCTATCATTTGGATTTAATCAGATTTTTGTTTAAGGGATTCATTCAAGTTTGATAAATTAATTGAAGGGAGTAATCGGAAGAATTTTATTTGGATAAAAAATATATTGAATTTTATTCATAATTATTTTTTCATTACAAATTACAAAGAATTACAAATTACAAAGAATAAAGTTTCCTAAAGTCCTATTGTCAGTCTTCATGCTCGATCGTCTCGATTAATTCTTCATGACTCGATTCTTCGTACCTGCACACAAGCAAAATCAGAAACAAAGCAAACAGAGGTTAATGTTAGAAATTAATTTTTGACACCCTCAGAGCAATTTCATCATCGGGTGTCGGGAGGGCGCGACAATTGCCGAAACCAGCTCCCATTTCGATTCTCGACTTCGGCTACCAACTGGCAGTACCTGTTCTATTTTTCGAGACAGCTGGAAGAAGAGAAAAAGAAGTGTTTTCGGCCAAAAAGTGTTTATTCGGATAAGCGCTTATTTTGAAAAAATGATTTTTCAGCCAAACAGATTTCAATCCATATCCAGTTTCTATCAGGTAAATCCCTGGATATCTGATCAAGAAAATCCGGATCAACTACCAAACCAAACCCAAACCAGATCCAAAAGTTGAACTCATCTGAAAATCCAAACCAAATCCAAATCAGGTTCAAAATTGAAGCTATCAGAAAACAAAATTCGAGTCCAATCAAATCTGCGTGAAACAAATCACAAAATCAAATCTCAGATTTTTCAATCAAATAATAACGTAAGAGAAATACAAGCCCAACAGAGGGACATAAAATGTGAAGAAGAAGAGATCAAAAAGAGGGCCGTGAAAACCCTAATCGCATAAAAGAGGTACGAACTTGTAGAGCACCGAAAGCCCCATCATCTGCGGCCATAAATCATCATCCGATGAACCAAACGGCGGACTAATACACCAGACAAAAGACCTCAGCGGACGGCGCAAATCATTCATGAGAAGGGTCATCGAAATCAAGCCACAACGCCTCAGTCGGAACATCATTGGCCACAGATCACAAGAACGAGAGAGACCTCACCAAGACAGCGGCAAAACTATAAAACAAACTCACCAAATCCACGAGTTTCATCACCGAACAGTCGAAACCGTAATCACACAGACCATAGCCGCAAGAACAAAATCTCTGTTTGGTCTTAGAACTTCCATCATCGACTGAGAAATGCATCAAAGAGAGGAAAGGACGCGACATGCATCAGAGGAATATCAGCATCATCGTAATCCGCGAGCCGAAACGCTTCGAACCCTTAAAGGGTGAGCATTTTGAACTCTTGTCATCTTCTTCATCGTCACTTGATGAATAATCACTGTGCTCCTTAGATTGAGACTTCGAGAGGAAGTCTTGAGAGCAATAGATTTCTTCTCAACAGTCTTTGTTTTGTCCTTCTTTTCTTTCTTTTCATGTTGGTCGAGGCTTAGGAGCACTTTTTCGTGCTCTTGTAGCTTTCTGAATAATGTTGTTAAGTCCAAAATTGTAAGGTCAGTTGCTTCTTTGATGGCTGTTACTTTCGGCTGCCATTCCCTGTTAAGACATCTCAAAATTTTGTTAGTAGCAACATCATTGTCCACTGGCCTACCAAGTGAATGTAATCTATTGATTAGATGAGTAAATCTCTTTTGCATGTCCGCAATGGTTTCCCCTTGCTCCATGTAAAAGAGATCAAACTCTTGTGTTAGTGTGTTGATTCTAGCAAGCTTCACATCATTTGTCCCCTCATGGGCGACTTGAAGTGAATCCCACATAGCCTTTGGCGTAAGACAATGGGAAACCCGATAATATTCATCAACTCCTAACGAGGAGATCAAAATATTCTTGGCTTTCCAATCATAGTTGTATTTCTTCTCATCATCATCCGTCCACTGTGCTTCGGGCTTAGGCACAATCTCATTATTTTCATTGGTCATGGTTATTTCCATTGGACCATTGATAATAACATTCCATACTTTTCTATCTATGGAATTTATGTGCACCCGCATACATTCCTTCCAACAACTATAATTTTCTCCATTAAAAACGGGAGCTCTATTATAGGCCCCTTTAGGTTCGTTCGCCATTTTCTATCAAAGTTATACTCGAAGCACGGAATGAACCGGTGCTCCTGATACCACTTGTTAGACGATGGCTTGGATCTAGAAGGGGGGTTAAATAGATCCAAATTAAAATCAGTCGGCGCTACCAATTAAAAATTGGTTTTTCAAAATATTTGTTTTAAATTTGCAGAAGCAGCCGTGGAAAAATTACGTCTAAGAACGAACTGTTATTAGAAGACCGGATATGCGTCCAGCCTTATGAATATGATAATGAGCAAAGTTTGATTCAACACACTAGTCACACTATCAATTGATTTTATCACTTATTAGTAGAGCTAGCACCAATGATCTACATTGCCGACAAAGTAGGCAAATGGACTAAGTAAACTTTGGTGTAAGCAATTTATCAAACACTTAGTGTGCAATACACTCCAAGTGTGGTTTGGCTTGAGTAAGATACTTTAATTTCCTTGTGCAATGTATTGTTGCACTAAAGTTCAAAACAGTAATAGGTACTTACTCAATCCAACCCAACTTATGATATAATTGCTTATACTAAAATCACTTAAATTTTAAGTCAAAATTGAAAGTGCTGAAAAGTAAAGGAGACAAAGATTTGTTGAGGTAGTTCCCCCGCCGTCCTCGCTTCGGGGTACGTCTGCCCTCAATTATAATAATAGAAATTAGACCAATATATTAAATATCACCTGTAATGTAGAAATGTTTATACAAGAATTGATAAGCAAAATATGCAATCAAGCCCTCTTGATGTTGATGATGCTATCGCTTCTTGTTCCTTGATTCAATTTGAATCAAGTTCTCCGTTTGTTGTGAGTAGACCTCCGATTCCAGCCTCTTTGTTGAATAACCTTCAGTTCTTCAAACCCTCGGCCCGACTGATCTTACGCACGAACAATCGAACCCGGAACACTCTTGAACTCTTTACTGATTTCCGCTACTAGATTGATGAAGACTGCCGCTTCTCAATCACCTTCATTCAGCTGAAGTAGGTAGAGATGAACCGTACAGAAAAACCTCCAAAATCTCCAAATCTTGGAAGGTAAAACCTTCAAGGTTTTATCCAAGAAAAACCTGCCTTTAAAATCACCCCGAACCGGATTTCCGATCACGGCTTCGGACCTTATCACCTTGAACAAGATCACAATCACCCCAAGAATTATTGTGTGTAATTGTTATGTTGTGGGTTGTAAAATATGAAGATTGATGAACTTTGATGGCACCTCTTTCACTTTTCTTGTTTTGTGACAATTGACTCAAATTCACAATTGTTGTTGATAAAACTGAACGAAGTTACTACATATATTAACCAACCAAACACCAAACTTAACAGCTTTTTAAACATAGTGGGAAGTGTCCAAAAAAAAGCACAAACGAGCGAAGCGTCGACCATAGCAGGTCTATGTGTCGACGCATAAACTGCAGATTTGGGTAGATTTGAAGAAACACCAGTGTGCGTCAACCATAGGCCGGTGTGCGCTGACCTGTGAGTAAAGTAATAGCTTCATGTGTCGACTCATGGTCTCCATGCGTCGACTCATACCTTCCTGCGTTGACCCGTGAGAAAAGCGCAGATGCATGCGCTGACCCAATGGTCGACTCATGACCTGAAATTTGTAGAAAATTGTTATTTCTTTGGTTTTTATGCATTTAGTCATAACCACATATCAAACATATATATTGTATAAAGTAAAGCACTTTAAATGATATAGGAAGGATATGGTGGATGGAACATTTTCATTTGTCTTTGTAGAGGCGGAACCGATAATGTTGATTCATCCATGATTGTAATTTGTCATCATTGAAACTCAATATCGTATGTTGTATGACAGTTTGCCCTCACATACTCCCCCTTTTTGATGATGACAACCTGTGCGAAACCAATAAGACTCAAATGCAATATTACACCAAAGTTAGCATAAGCTCCCCCTTTCTTTTTCAATCCTGTACTGGTGTGGTCTTCTTGGATTTGACCTCTTCTCCCTCTTTGACAACATCAAAAAGATAAAGAGAACGATTAAGAGTAAAGTGTTCAAATCAACAAGATTATTAACAGGCAATATCTCATCATAAACCAATATTCACACATAATATTGACAATGAAAAGCAGTAATGCAATGAATACTCAAAGGATAAATAACGGAAAGGAAATACATTTAGAAAGCCCAAATAGTTCATGACACTACAAACAAGTTAAAGGCGAAACATCATAACAACAACAACAAAATAACATAAAGTGAACATAGAAATCTAATGCCCACAGCCACGCCCTCTTCCCCTGTTATGGTAATGTGGATGGTGGTAAGAATCTGCCAAGTCAGTGAATTCCACCGTGATGCTGTTCAGGTATTCAAACTATGGTAATGTCCCTTTCCGAAGCTTCATGGGACGTAACAAGAGCTTCAAACCGGGCGTCCATTCTGGTGGAGAAGTTATTGAGACGTTCATTTTGTATTTGTAGTTGGTTTTGAATTTGAGCGAATCGCTCATCTTGAGTGCGCATAAAGTTCTGTTGTTCGAGTTGCATGGACTGGATCATAGAAGGTCAGACGTGTTGGATTGCGGAGGAGATGGAGGCGCTTCAGTGGGCGCTTCGATATATCCATGATACGGATCATAGTATTTCCCCAGAGTGGTCCAGCCAGTGTGTTGCCACTCCCCCCAGCCTTGATTGTTGTAGTCTTCGTCGTCCTTAAGTTGAGCTATGTATGGAACCCAATCAGTATTTGTGTACCCAGGTGACTCAGTTTGATGATAATTGTCATATGCCTCATGCGCGGGTTGTTCTTCTTCTTCTTCGTCTTCTTCTGCCTCTTTAGATGCTTCTTGTTCCTCTTCAGCACTGTCTTCCCTTTCCTCACTTTCTTCAGACGCTTCAACCACTCTAGGTGTAGTTGCTCTACGAACAAAACCATACATTCTTCATTCTTGGCACCAATAGTATCCCATCATTGAAAGGGTCTTAGTGCCAAATTCCTTATCGGAGGAGATTGATGTGTATGGAAATGTTGGATAGACAACATTTGCATCGGTGAGAACTTCCTGAATGAATGACCCATATGCGAGAGCAGTTCCTCTGGCGGAGTCCCGTAATGCGAACATGCGACTGGCGATATAGTGAGGCCAGTTAATTCTGATTTGATTTTTCAGAATGTAAATGAGATGAACCTCAGCCTGTTCAACTCTAGAAAGCCCACCTTTCTTTGGCCGCAGAATGTGCGCCACAATCCACTAAAGAATGCGCTCACCTATTCGTAATTACCCTGCAGTGATGGTTCTAGGGAATGCATCACTATTCACGATGTTTGCTGGATACAACCTTTTTAACATGGAATTTAAAGCTGATTTGAATTCATAACCAGCCACGGTTTGAGAATCTGTTACCTCAGGAAGAGGATTTTCACCAGCCGCTACTTGCAGATTGAAATATTTACTCCATACAAGGGAGTTTAGATTTACCTGGTGTTGCCTACCTGAGAATGAAAGAACTGACCGCCAAACCTGCCATGGATGCCGGTGTAGAATACTCGAACCAAATCTTCACTATATTTAGAGTTGCATTCCAAGAAATTGGTAATGCATTGAAACTGTAGCAAGGATAAAACTTCGGTGAGATGAATGTGTTCTGCAGTGAGCGTGTAGAATGCATGTTGCTTAACTACCCCCCGTTTTTCGATGTCTGTGTTGAATTTCTCAGCAAGAGTTGGAGGAACTAGGGATGCAGCAGTGACCGGTATGGAAGCTGATGATGAAGGTGCTCATGATCGCTTGTCGGTGATTCTGCGGGAAGAGGAAGCCATTGATGGTGGTTGGAGAGGATTTGGATTTTTAGAGAAAAGGAGTGTGATTGTAGAGAAGGTTATGAGTGTGATTGTCGAGAAGGATGATTTCTCCTTTTATAGATGAAAATCTTAGGGTTTTGTTTTTGAGAAGAGGGAAGGTCAAGAGACAATAGGCATGGTAGGTTCAAGTCACTAAGAAATAGAGTAAATGAGCAGAACATGCTTATAAAGATCATTTAATGCGCAGGAAGTTGAAATGATTTGCAGAAATTTGGGTTTCCGCGCGATGCATCGACCATACATATACATGCGTCGACGCATACTTGTTAAATTTTGGCATATTCAAAAAACCAGAAGCACGCGTCGACCAGTCCCCTGTTATGGTCGACTCGTACAGGCAAAAAAATGCAGATTTTCATGTTTATGCATAGATGAGCATACATTTGATGCATAAATAGAATGCCACACCATAAAAAGCATCCAAACAGATATAATATATGCGAAATGTCATATATACACAGTATTTATCAGACAATATCACTTTTTGAGAATGAAATTTGTAGAGAGAGAGAGAGAGAGAGAAACGATATCACCTCTATACCAAGTTTGGTTGAGACATTAGACAATTGTACTTGCAATAATTTCAACTAATTAGTTGTTCAACAGCATAATTGTAGCGAAAATAAGATGAATAAAACAATTACGACACTCGATCCGAAATATCGAGAATGCCTAGTTCTCGACAAATATGAAAGAAAGGTTCAGTCGTTAGCGGCTTTGTGAAAATATCCGCTAGTTGATCTTTAGTGTTCACATGTTCAAAAACAACATCAAGTTTCTCTACATGATCCCTAAGAAAGTGATGGCGAATCTCGATATGTTTGGTGCGAGAATGTAACACAGGATTTTTGGTGAGATTAATGGCACTAGTGTTATCACAAAAGATGGGGATACATTCAAGTTTAAGGTTAAAACCCAATAGTTATTGCTTAAGCCATAGGACTTGAGCACAACAACTACTAGCGGCAACGTATTCCGCTTCGACGGTTGACAAAGCAAATGATACTTGTTTCTTACTATGCCAACTAACCAAGGAGTTTGAAAACAAGTGACATGTACCACTAATGCTTTTCCTACCCGATTTGCAACCGGCAAAATCGGAATCAGAGAATCCTACCAACGAGCAATCATTACCTTTGGAATACCATAGTCCATACTTCGGAGTACCAGATAGGTATCGAAGTATTCGTTTGACAGCTTTTAGATGGGACTCCTTGGGACATGATTGGTATCTTGCGCACATACACACGTTAAACGTAATGTCGGATCTAGAAGTAGTAAGATAAAAAAGTGAGCCAATCATACCTCTATACCTTTTTACCTCTACGCCTTTACCTTTTTCATCTTTATTCAAGTTTGTGCATGTAGGCATAGGTGTGTCTATGGCTTTGGAGTTTGCCATGTCAAATCTCTTGAGCAGTTCCAAACAATACTTAGTTTGAATCATGAAAGTTCCTTCCTTAAGTTGTTTAATTTGCAATTCGAGAAAGTATGTGAGCTCCCCCATCATACTCATCTCGAACTCACCCTGCATAAGATCAGAAAACTCTCTCACAAGATTCATGTTAGTAGACCCAAAAATGATATCATCCACATAAATTTTTTGTACCAATATCAAGTGCTTTCCTTTATGCTTAATGAAGAGAGTGGTGTCCACTTTGCCTCTCGAATACCCTTGATCAAGCAAGAATTTGCTCATACGCTCATACCAAGCTCTAGGAGCTTGTTTGAGTCCATACAAGGCTCTTTTTAGTTTGTAAACATGATCAGGATATTCGTGCGACTCAAAACCCGGAGGTTGAGCAACATACACTTCTTCATTAATGAAATCGTTTAGGAATGCACTCTTAACATCCATTTGGAATAGCTTAAAGTCTTTCGCACACGCGAAGGCAAGCAAAAGGCGTATAGCCTCGAGTCGGGCAACAGGCCAATTAGTTTCCTCATAGTCGATGCCTTCCTCTTAGTTATACCCTTGCGCGACTAAACACGCCTTGTTATGGGTTATTACTCCATTTTCGTCCAACTTATTCCTAAACATCCATCGGGTGCCGATTACTCGATGTCCTCGCGGAGGAGGGACAAGGTCCCATACCTCATTTCTCGTGAACTGATTAAGTTCATCTTGCATTAACAAAAACCAGTTTTCATTGAGTAGGGCTTCTTTAGGGTTTTTACGTTCCATTTGTGAAATGAAAGTGAAGTGATAACAAAAATTACTTATCTTAGATCGGGTTGTAACACCCTTGGATATGTCTCCGAGAATGTTGTCAATTGGATGGTCTTTTGAAGACTTCCAAGCTAGAGGGAGATCATCTTTTGGAGGCGGATGAACTTCCTCGATTTCTTCATGGTAGACATCTTTTTCCTTCTCAATTTTAGCTTGGTCAGGCTGATCAATTCCTAGCTCGGCATCTTTGAGTATGTCTTCTGTAGATGTACCTGCGCCATGAAACACACTACCTTTTCCGACATTTCTCAGATAAGATTTATCAAATGTTACATGTACCGATTCTTCGAAAGTAAGTAATCTTTTATTGTAGATTCTATAGGCTTTACTCGACTGAGAGTATCCAAGGAAAATACCTTCGTCAGCCTTAGAGTCAAATTTACCCAAATTTTCCTTTCCATTATTTAAGACAAAACATTTGCAACCGAAAACATGTAGGTGAGACACGTTTGACTTTCGCCCTTTTAAAAGCTCGTAAGGTGTTTTGTTTAGAATGGGGCGGATGAGCACTCTATTTAAAACATAACAAGTCGTACTTATGGCGTCGGCCCAAAAATATTTCGGTAGTCCACTTTCATTGATCATTGTTCTTCCCAACTCTTCTAAAATGCGATTTTTGCGCTCCACCACCCCATTTTGTTAAGGAGTCCGTGTAGCGGAGAAGTTATGATCAATACCGTAGTTACCGCAATATTCTTCAAACAAATGGTTTTCAAATTCACCTCCATGGTCGCTTCTAATTGACACAATGTTTGTGCTTAAGTTATTTTGCGAAAGCAAATTTTTCAAAGGCAGTGAATGTATCGCTCTTGCTAGCCAAAAAGCTAGTCCAACAAAATCTAGAGAAGTTGTCCACTATTACAAACCCATAATAGTTTCCACCTAGGCTTTTAATTCTAGATGGCCCAAATAAATCCATATGGAGAAGCTCGAGAGGTCTCGTATTTGAGACAATATTTTTGGATTTAAAAGAGATCCTCGTTTGCTTTCTCATTTGGCAAGCATCACAAAGGTGATCCTTGGTAAACTTTATTTTGGGGAGACCTAAGACTAGATCTTTTGAAACTACTTTATTTAGCAAGTCAAAGTTAACATGTGCTAAACGCCTATGCCATAACCATGAATCTTCACTCATTGTCATGAGACATTTGTCACTTGTTAACGATACCTCATTCAAGTCTAGCATATAAGACGTTGTTCACTCTTAGGCTATTAAACATATTTTTCTTGTCATTATTATGCATAATTTTGCAACAATCTTTTGAAAATGATACATTGTATCCTTTGTCGCATAATTGGCTAATGCTAAGTAGATTATGTTTGAGATCCTCGACAAGCAACACATCGGAAATAGTAGTGGAAGAAGGGTTACCTACACTACCTTTACCAAGTATTGCTCCACGATTGTCATCACCATAGGTTACATACCCTTTCTTCTTTGCCACGAAGTCTATGAATAGGGATATGTCTCCGGACATGTGTCTTGAACATCCACTGTCGAGAACCCATCTTCTCTCGGTGGTCTCGACACATTGTACCTATGAAAAAAATAATCAACAAGAGGAGGTACCCAATGGCATATTGGGACCTAATTTGTTAGTGACAAAGTGGTTTCATTTGGGCAACCATTGATAGATGCCTTTAGGAACCAAAAATCTCCTAAATCGGCATTTAGCAATGGAATGGCCTTTCTTGCAACAATATAAGCATGAAAAGTCAACTTTAGAATTGCGCTTGCTCTCTTGATCCCTTATTACATATGTATATTTTTGATATGGATTCACCATACTTTTTCTAAAATCAGCTTTATCGATAGCAAATGTAATTTTGGGCTCAAGAGCCTTGTTAAGTTTGGCCTTTAGGTTTCTAACTTCACCTTGCCAAATATAACAAGTATCGCATCCAAAGTCGAGGAATTTGCTATGGTCCTCACAATCCGATTTATTACTTTTCAGCATGGAAGCCTTAAGTTCCTCAAGTTTCCTTTCAGACTCTTTAATTTTGTGCTCTAGGTAAGTAAAAATTCTTTTATTAGAGGCAAGTCTCTTAAAGGCTTCTTTTGCTTCATCGTGTAAAGTATTAAATGCAGCTTGTAATTCGAAATGTGACATTTTTTAGGAGTTTTCATATTTAGAGTTACGTACCTATTTTTTCTTATTCTTTTGATGTGCGGAAAGACATAAGTTCACGGGTTCTTCTTCATCACTTGAGCTTTCATCATCAGAGGAGGAGTCGCTATCGCTTTCCCAAGCTATATATGCTCTTTTTGGTTTGATGACTTCTTATGTGATTTAATAGATTCCTTTTCTTTGCCTTTTTTTGTTTAAAGGACAATCTGGTTTGTAATGACCCGGGCTTTCCGCATTTGTAGCACGATCCTCTGGTTTTACTTCCTTTGGTGTCATTATTTCGAGAGTTCCTTGATTGCTTTCTGAAGTTGACAAGGTTCTTTTCTAAGTGTTGAATGTCGTTCTTTCTCATATACCGATTGTAGCGTTTTACGAACAACCCCATATCCTCACTCTTGTCATCTTCTTCATCGTCACTTGATGAATAATCATTGTGCTCCTTAGATTGAGACTTCGAGGAGGAAGTCTTGAGAGCAATAGATTTCTTCTCAACAGTCTTTGTTTTGTCCTTCTTTTCTTTCTTTTCATGCTGGTCAAGGCTTAGGAGCACTTGTTCGTGCTCTTATAGCTTTT
>OZ012739.1:673268985-673375589 GCA_963859935.3 Lathyrus sativus
AGATTGACTTCGTAAACGCCTGAAGGCGATATCAGAAGGTTCCTGGGGATTCAGATTTCCTTGTTGATGAATCAACGTGTGTCTGAAGACAGAGTTCAGAAGTTGGTAGGTCCAATTTTTGTATGCAAGGTGATCCGTGTTGGCCTGAAGACCAAGTCAGTTGTCCTGAGGTGATGATTGATCGCGATCTAGTGAATAGTGTTTCTTCTGACTGAAGTCGAAGATGTTTCTCTAGCTAAAGCGGAGTTTGCCTGAAGGCAAAGTGTTTGAATCCCCGTAGAGTCATGAATGGCTCAGGATACCATTTCTCTGACTGAAGTCATAGATTTCCCAAGCTGAAGCGAAGGTGCCTGAAGGCAAGGTTATCCCCAAAGTCATGAATGACTTAGGATTCATTTTTTCGGACTGAAGGCCGAAGTATATCCCTGACTGAAGTCTCGGATACTCTATAGCAGAGGCGGAGTTGCCTGAAGGCAGATCCATGTATCCTTGGAGGCCAAGGATCATTTCTTTAGACTGAAGTCGAAGATACCTCCTGCAGAGTTGCCATCCTTGAAGGCCAAGGATGCTTATCTTCGGAAGTACTTGAAGATCTTTTCTAGCTGAAGCCGGAAGTGGCCAGGGGCCAGGGTTTCATATAGTTCTGATGTTGAAGTTCTACAGTGGGATCATTGTGCAGTAGTATTCCGATGTTCGTTATGGTTCTGAGGGTGAACCCCAGATCAGAGTGTGCTTGGTTAAGTCTCTCATTCCCAGCGGAGTAGTTTCAAATACGCAAGTGTACCTTTTGTTCCATTTACCAGGGGTGAACCCCAGGCCAGATCATGTTTGTGTTCGACGGCGAGGTTGAATATTTGTTTTGACGGCGAGGTCAGATCAGGTTTGTGTTCGACGGCGAGGTTGAATGTTTGTTTGACGGCGAGGTCAGATTATGATTGGTTCGACGGCGATGTTGAATGTATGTTTGTGTTCGACGGCGAGGTTGAATGTTTGTTTTGACGGCGAGGTCAGATCAGGTTTGTGTTCGACGGCGAGGTTGAATGTTTGTTTGACGGCGAGGTCAGATTATGATTGGTTCGACGGCGATGTTGAATGTGTTCGACGGCGAGGATGGATGTTTGTTTGACGGCGAGGTCAGATCAGGTTTGTGTTCGACAGCGAGGTTGAATGTTTGTTTGACGGCGAGGTCAGATTATGATTGGTTCGACGGCGATGTTGAATGTGTTCGACGGCGAGGTTGGATGTTTGTTTTGACGGCGAGGTCAGATTAGGTTTGTTTGACGGCGAGGTCAGATTATGATTGGTTCGACGGCGATGTTGAATGTGTTCGACGGCGAGGTTGAATGTTTGTTTGACGGCGAGGTCAGATTAGGTTTGTTTGACGGCGAGGTCAGATTATGATTGGTTCGACGGTGATGTTGAATGTGTTCGACGGCGAGGTTGGATGTTTGTTTGACGGCGAGGTCAGATCAGGTTTGTGTTCGACGGCGAGGTTGAATGTTTGTTTGACGGCGAGGTCAGATTATGATTGGTTCGACAGCGATGTTGAATGTGTTCGACGGCGAGGTCAAATTATGTTGGTTTCCGGCGGCGATGTTGGAAGATTATGTTCGACGGCGATGTCAGACTCTTTAAATCCCCAGCAGAGATGATGTTTATACGACGGCGATGTCGAGTGTCTCTCAGAGTGATGTTTGTTTCCGACGGCGATGTAAGATTCAGTTTTCCAGCGGCGATGTTGGGTATGCCAGATGATTTAGTTCTCCAGCGGCGATGTAGGGTGTTTTGCTTCCGACGGCGATGTCAGATTTAGTTCTCCAGCGGCGATGCGGGGTATTTTGATTGTCCGACGGCGATGTCAGATTTAGTTCTCCAGCGGCGATGCGGGGTATTTTGATTGTCCGACGGTGATGTCGGATTTAGTTCTCCAGCGGCGATGTTGGGTATGTTGTTTTGTTTCTGACGGCGATGTTAGGTGATTCAAATCCTTTAGTTCTCCAGCGGCGATGTTGGGTGTTTGGCTTATGACGGCAATGTCAGATTCAGTTTTCCAGCGGCGATGTTGGGTATGTCAGTTAATTCAGTTCTCCAGCGGTGATGTTGGATGTTTCGTTCTCCAGCGGCGATGCGAGGTATTTTGATTGTTCGACGGCGATATCAGGTTTAGTCTTCCAGCGGTGATGTTGAGTGTTTTGGTTGCCTGAAGATGATGTCAGAAGAAGTTAACGTGGATAACTGACGGCGATGTCAGATCGATATTTCTCCAGCTAGTTGTTGAGCAGCTAGTATTGCAGTATTCGAAGAGTTGAGCAGTTGGCAAATTTTCGGGTTTACCGGTATTCAACCGTCTCGCACCTCGATTGGTTGAGAGCCGTTCGCTTCTCACCCAGTCAGGTCCAAGCCGTTTGAATAGGGGCAGCTGTTGCACCCCAAAATTTGACCAACCGGGTCCCGTATCTGGCTCGATGTTTCGACGCATTCCCGCATTCGCATCTGCATATCGCATACAGTGCATATTTTCATTTGTTTTGATTTTATCGGGATCACAGCTCTCGTCTCGCGTCCCAGGTGGTTTTTAATCAGTTTAGATAGGTAGAATCGTATTTTGGGATATTTCGGTGCCCGTTTATTTTTACCGGCTATTTCGGTGCGCTCTCGTGGTTTTATGTGTCGTTCGGTGCTATTGTGATTTTTCTGGATTTTATCAGGATTTTAATAGATTTTTTTATCATTTTAGGATTTTAATAGAATATTAATAGGTTTTTAATAGATATTATGTTTTTAATAGTTTTTAGAATATAGTAGATATTAAATAGTTTTAAATCATTTTTTTAATCATTTTTAGAATAATAGATTCATATAGAATAATAATATATTTTTTCTTTTATTAGTTTAAATAGATTTTAATATAGGAGAATATAGTTTTTTTCTTTTCTTGTATTAATGATAGAGTTTCTTGTAAATAAATTAGATGTTATTAGAAATTTAATAAAAATTTTAATATAGGTTTTATTAGAGTTTTAGATTAGTGGATTTGTTAGAGTTTGTTAATTAATAGAAATTAATTGAGTTTAGTTTAGTTAATTAGGTTTAGGTTAATTAGTGTAATTGGGCTGATCTGTTTTATGCAGTTTTTTTTTAGTTTTGTAATCATTTTTCGTTGGGCTTCAGTATCCAATCAGCAAGGCCCAGTTTTTGTCCAGAATCAGTCCAGAAAGTTCCAGAAACTTCCAAAGCCATGTGGTATAAATAATCAGATTACACGTGTAAAGAAGAGGAGGACCCCACGTTTTCATTTCCACACACGCCACGCATCACTCACGTTCCCTCTCACTCTGCCACATTCCACACCACGTGGCACACATGCGTGCACCCCTTCCACTACCGGTGCCACGCGTCACCACCTAAGCCCCCACCAGTTGCATGGCCGGCGGCCATGCAACCGCCACTCCAACCTCCATCGCCGGCGACCCCAACGACTTCCGACCGCCGTACCGGTCACCAGAAAACCTCAGACACCAAAAAATCCCCAGTTCCCGATCAACCTTCATCTCTCACCTCCAGAACTCCATCAAATTCATCCTTTGATCTTCATCCCTTCCGGTCAACAACCACCAACGTTTAGCCGGAAACATCACCAAGTTCAACATTTTTCCAGAAAGTCTGCTATGATCTTCACCGTTTCCAGAAAATTACAACTCTCCTTCTCAACAATCCTCCTTCGACCTATCATCATCCATGAACAACTTCCCAGAAATATGCAACATCATCATCAATCCTCATCACAAAGAACACGCTCTACTCCGGATCTTCATTCAATGTTCAAGAACTTCAACAGATTTCCAGCGACAAGAACCTCCAAGATCTTCATCAGACAAATCTCCAGAAAAAATCTCCAGAACGCCAACTTCAAGAACATGCGCGTACTCGATCTTCATCCATCAAGAATCAGCAGAATCCAAGAAGAACATCAACAACTATATGAATCTTCATCCCCATGCTGTTCATCGCGATTATCATCGTCAGATTTCCAGAAAGAGGATTTTCTTCAAGATCTTCAACCACCAGAACATGCAAGATTTCTCAAACTCCAGAAATCATCAGAACAAACATTTAGATCCAGATCCGAGTTAGACTTCAACGAATCTTCCACGGACTTCCTTCAAGCATTTACGCCGAGATCTTCGAGCCATGGTAGTGGGTGTATCCAGATATTCGATTGATGGAATTATTGTTGGTATTTCGTTGTTGTTTCTCTGTGAGATGGAGGACGAGAATTGAAGGTGAGGCTGAGAAAGATTGAGAGATGAGGGAGTCTGAGGGGGGAGGGCGACGGTGGCGGCGCCATGAGCATCGGAGAAGGAGTTTTAGGGTTTTTGGTTGTTCTGAGAGTGAATGGAGAAAGAAAGGGAGATGGACCGCGTGAGGGTGGGCCAGGCCCAATCAGTTTTTTGGATTTACCCCCCTCCGTTTTTGGCTGCAACCCCCCTGCGTGTGTTCTTTGCTGAAAGTGGGCCTGGGCCCAACGTTTTACCAGCCATACACCTGCGTTTCACTCATAGCACCCCCCCCCCCCCCCTCTGTTTGTTAGTTTTTTTCTGCAGCCTTAGCTGTTGGGCTGGGCCCCCTAGTGTTTTTTTATTTTATTTTCTTTTGCTTAAACACCCCCTGTAACAGATCATACACCCCCTCCCCTTGTATTTTTTCTTTATTTTGTTTAGGAATAAGAAAATAAAGAAAGAGAAAAGAAAATATATTGAAAAAAGAAAAGAAAATATTTGAAAAAAGAAAATATTTGAAAAAAAAAAAAAGAGAAAAGAAAATAAAGAAAGAGAAAAGAAAATATTTTGAGAAAAAATATATAAAAAGAAATATATTGAAAAATAATAAAGGAAAAATAGTGAGAAAAATAGAGAAAAATAGAAAAAAAATATATGAAAAATATGTTGAAAAAAGAAAAGGGAAGAGAAATATTGAAAAAAATATTAGTATAGATATAATATTTTTTAGAGTACCTTTTTCATAGAAATTCTCTTACACCATTTTAGGATAGTTTAGAAGTCCACTTGTTAGGGGGCTATTTTCCATTCGATTTTTTAGGATAGGATATGATAGTATTTCCTAGGAGATTTATTTTCAGTATTCACCCATTGTAATCATTTTTCAGAATGTTAATAAAACGAGATTTGAGTTGTGGTCCCGAAGTAGCCGAACTACAGCTGCTCTGATTTCTCGTACCAGACGAGAATATGTAGGCATAGGATGCGATATCCTAGCGAGCAACCTTCAACCTTTCCCCCGTAATCCTTCGTAGGCCGAACTACGTTGACTCTGATTTCTCATTCTCTGATGAGAATACGTAGGCATAAAGTGCGACGCTTTGCCGAGTCATTTTTCTTTTCTTTTTTAGCCAGCCTTGATAGGTAGATAGATTATAACCAACCCGTCCAAGTAAACAAACAAGCGAGGATCCCTTCGAGTACGACGGACGTGAGGGGTGCTAATACCTTCCCCTTGCGTAACCGACTCCCGAACCCAGACAATGGTTGCGATGACCTTGTCTTACCCTTTATCGTCAGGTTTTTCCGATCGTTTCCTTTCCCGCTCTGAGGGATAAATAACGAAAGGTGGCGACTCTTCTGTCATGCCGGCACCTTATTTTCGCGCAAGCGACAACAAGCTATTCGGGTGTTTGAGTTGGAAGCTCAAGCAATGCTATACTGCTGACTTGAGGGCTGTTTTCGTTCTTATTATAATGTTTTAGACGTTGCCCGTTTACGATAAACGGTGCATTCGTCTTATCGGTAATTTCAACAGCTCCACTCTGAAGTACTTTAGTCACTTCATAAGGTCCAGACCACCTAGATTTTAGTTTACCTGGGAAGAGTTTTAATCTTGAATTAAATAGCAATATGATGTCTCCCACACTGAATTGTTTCTTGACTGAACGTTTATCATGCCACTTTTTAGTTCGTTCTTTGTAGATACGGGCATTTTCGTAAGCGTCTAATCGAAGTTCTTCCAATTCGTGTAAGTTCAAGATTCGCTTTTCTCCTGCCTCGGTGTAGTTGAAATTGAGTGTCTTAATGGCCCAGAAGGCCTTATGCTCTAATTCTACAGGGAGATGACAGGATTTACCGTAAACTAATTTGTAGGGTGTAGTACCTATTGGTGTCTTAAAAGCGGTCCTATAAGCCCATAAAGCTTCTTGTAGCTTTGATGACCAATCTTTCATTGAGGTAGCGACAGTCTTTTCCAATATCTGTTTTATTTCCCTGTTCGAGACCTCTACTTGTCCGCTAGTTTGCGGATGATAAGGTGTAGCTACTCGGTGTCGGACTCCATATTTAGAAAGAAGTTTAACAAATATTCACGATATGAAGTGAGATCCGCCGTCACTAATGACGAGTCTGGGTACACCGAATCTAGGAAAGATTGTGTTTTTGAAGAGTTTGATTACTACTCGTGCGTCATTTGTTGGAGCAGCAATGGCTTCTATCCATTTAGACACATAGTCTACAGCGACGAGTATGTAGTTATTACCAAAATAAGGTGGGAATGGTCCCATGAAATCTATTTCCCATACGTCAAAGATTTATACCTCTAAGATTCCTTTCTGAGGCATTTCATCGCGTCGTGAGATGTTGCCAGTTCGTTGGCATCGATCACGTTTTAGCACAGTGATGTGGACGTCTTTCCAGAGGTTAGGCCAGAATAAGCCGGCTTGGAGAATCTTAGCGCACGTCTTGGATGTACTAGCATGACCACCATATGGTGCTGAATGGCATTGGGAAATGATATTTTCTATTTCTTCCTCTGGGACACAGCGACCGTATATGTTGTCGGCCCCTCTCTTGAAGAGTAGAGGTTCATCCCAATAATAGTGTTTCAGATCGTGGAAGAACTTCTTCTTTTGCTGATAAGTGAGATCCGGTGGAAGCACGCCTGCAGCGAGGTAATTAACGATGTCAGCATACCAAGGTAATGTGACTTGGGTATAGACGGCTTCTACAGCTTTTTCGAATTCTGGATCTTCCGAGATTGAGTTGGGCGTGTCACTTTCTAATTTGGCTATCAGACGTTCGTACGGGAAATCGTCATTTATCGGTACTGGTTCATGTTTGATGCCTTCTATTCGGGATAAGTGATCTGCAACAACGTTCTCGGTTCCTTTCTTATCTTTGATTTCTAAGTCAAACTCTTGTAATAACAGGATCCATCTCAATAGTCTTGGTTTGGCATCCTTTTTGCTTATTAGGTACCTAATGGCAGCGTGGTCTGTGTATATGATAATTTTTGCTCCTACTAAGTAAGAACGGAATTTGTCAAGCGCAAATATCACCGCTAGAAGTTCCTTTTCTGTTGTAGCGTAGTTCATTTGGACAGGATCTAAGGTTCTACTGGCATAGTAGATAGCATGGAGCTTCTTGTCCTTCCTTTGTCCTAGAACTGCGGCTACGGCATAATCACTCGCATCGCACATGATTTCGAACGGTAGTCGCCAATCGGGTGGTTGCATAATCGGTGCGGTGATAAGGGCTGATTTTAATGTTTCGAATGCTTTTAGACAGTCGTCGTCGAAGACGAACTCAGCATCTTTCATCAACAGGCCGGTCAAAGGTTTTGTGATTTTTGAAAAATCTTTTATAAATCTTCTATAGAAACCGGCATGTCCTAGAAAACTCCGTATTTCTCGTACGGATTTTGGAGGTTGGAGATCTTTTATAATCTCTATTTTATCTTTGTCGACCTCAATTCCTTTATTTGATATGACATGTCCTAGAACTATTCCTTGTCGGACCATAAAATGGCATTTTTCCCAATTTAGGACGAGGTTCACTTTTACACATCGTTCTAATACCATTTCTAAGTTTTGTAGGCATCCTTTGAAACTTTGTCCACATACCGAGAAATCATCCATAAATACTTCCATGATGTTATCTATGAAATCTGCAAAGATTGCCATCATGCATCTTTGGAAGGTTGCTGGAGCATTACAGAGTCCGAACGGCATTCGACGGTAAGCAAAAGTACCATAAGGACAGGTGAATGTAGTCTTTTCTTGGTCATCAGGATGAATGGGAATTTGGAAAAATCCTGAATAGTCGTCTAGATAGCAGAAATATGAATGTTTGGCTAATCTTTCCAACATTTGGTCTATGAAGGGTAACGGGAAGTGATCTTTTCGTGTGGCCTTGTTAAGCTTCCTATAATCGATGCACATCCTGCTTCCAGTCACGACTCTTTTTGTTATTGATTCGCCTTTTTCGTTTTTAACTACTGTGACTCCTCCTTTCTTTGGTACGACATGAACTGGGCTAACCCATTCACTATCGGAGATTGGATAGATGATTCATGCATCTAGCAATTTCTTTACTTCATCTCTGACTACAGTGCTTAGGATGGGATTCAGTCTCCTCTGATGCTCTCTAGAGGTTTTAGAGTCTTCCTTTATTGTAATTCGATGCATACAGATTGAAGGACTTATGCCTTTTAGATCGCTTATGTTATAGCCTAACACGGTGGGGTACTTCTTTAGGACTTCTAATAGCTTTTCGGTTTCCGGTTGTCCTAAGTCGGCGTTGACTATCACTGGTCTTTTTAGTTCATCGTCTAGGAATTCATATCTAAGGTTTTTGGGTAGTGTTTTAAGTTCTAAAGATGGGTTCTTCGGACCTGGCATATGATTTGGAGTCAGTGCTAAGCTTTCGCTTAGGTTGTCGTCTTTATACGGTTTACGTCAATCATCGTCTTCAGAAATATCGGGTATTTGAATCTTTATTATTTCTGAATACGTGTTCTCTTCATTTTCAAGTTCTCTTATGCATTCTTCGATTTCATCTACTAAATAGCAGGTGTCGTCTATGGCTAGTGCTTGTAAGAACTTGGTGAGAATGAACTCTATCTTTTCTTCTCCTACTTCGAATGTTAGCCTTCCTTTCTTCACGTCTATAATGGCTCCGGCTGTAGCTAGGAACGGTCTTCCTAGGATAATTGGGGTAACAGAGTCCTCTTTGATGTCCATGATTATGAAGTCGGTTGGGATGTAGAATTGTCCTATGCGTACTGGAACGTTTTCCAGTATTCCGACGGGGTATTTTACTGATCGGTCAGCTAATTGTACGGACATTTTGGTTGGTCTGAGGTCTCCCATATTCAGCTTTTTGCATATAGATAAAGGCATAACACTGATACTGGCTCCTAAATCGCATAGAGCTTTGTCTATCACGAATTTTCCTATGACGCAGGGTATGGAGAAACTACCTGGGTCTTTTAATTTAGGAGGCATGCGGTTTTGAATAATAGTGTTATACTCTGCAGTAAGTGTAACTATTTCGTTATCCTCGATCTTTCTCTTATTCGACAGGATTTCTTTGAGAAATTTAGCGTATGACGGCATTTGAGTTATCGCTTCTGTAAAAGGAATAGTGATATTCAACTGTTTAAGGAGCTCTACAAATTTCTTAAACTGTCTTAAAGTTTTGGAGTTTATTAATCTTTGAGGATAAGGGATAGGTGGTTTATATGGCGTTGGAGGTGCTTGAGTTTTTTCACTTGCGGTATCCTCCTTCTCGTTGTCTTCCTTCTTCTCTAACTCGGATTCCTTTTCTGCTTGTTCAGTTGGTTTTTGTTGCATGGCTGAGTTTTCGGTCCTCGGATCAATCGGTTCGTCCAATTCTTTTCCACTTCTTAGTATTACAGCATTTGCTTGGCCTTTTGGATTTTGTTCGGGTTGTCCAGGAAATGTGCCAGCAGGTGCGGCAGCAGAGGCTTGTTGTTGAGCCACTTGTGATATCTGTGTTTCTAACATTTTGTTGTGGGTGGCTAAAGCGTCTACTTTTCCGGTCAACTGTTTAATTTGCTCGCTAGTGTGTATGTTTTGATTCAGCAATTCTTTGTTTGTTTGAGCTTGAGTAGCTATGAATTTTTCCATCATCAACTCGAGGTTTGATTTCCTAGGTGCAGTCTGAGCAGCAGCTGGTTTCTGATATCCTGGCGGAGCAGTAGGCATTTGCAATGTGTTTTCTCTTTTGTAAGAAAAGTTTGGATGATTTCGCCAACCTGGGTTGTAAGTATTTGCGTAGGGATTTCCTTGAGCATAATTTACTTGGTCTGGTGGGATTCCGGCTAGCAATGGGCATTCGGGCGCATTATGAGTGGTGCTTCCGCATAACTCGCAATTTGGAGTTACGGCAGCGACGGTTGCAGTGGGGTTAACGGTCAGACTGTCAATCTTCTGTGCTAGAGCATCTACTTTAGCGTTGAACTTTTCAAGGCTGCTGATCTCGTACATCCCACCTTTCGTTGTGGCTTTCTCTGTTGGAGTGCGTTCACCTCCCCATTGGAAGTGGTTCTGAGACATGTTTTCTATTAGTTGATAGGCTTCGTCGTATGGCTTATCCATAAGTGCACCGCCCGCGGCAGCGTCTATTGTCAATCTAGTATTGTATAAAAGCCCATTATAGAAAGTATGGATTGTTACCCAGTCTTCTAGACCGTGGTGAGGACATGTTCTCATCATATCTTTGAATCGTTCCCATGCTTCGTAAAGAGATTCAGTATCTTTTTGTCGAAATCCATTGATTTGAGCTCTAAGCATAGCAGTTTTGCTTGGCGGAAAATATCTCGCTAAGAAGATGTTCTTCAATTGTTCTCACGTCGTAACGGAGTTGGACGGTAAAGATTGTAACCATGTCCACGCTCTGTCTCTAAGAGAGAATGGGAAAAGACGAAGTCTTATCGCGTCTGGAGTTACTTCATTTGCTTTCACCGTGTCTGCGTATTTTACAAACTTCGTTAGATGTTCGTTCGGATCCTCAGTTGCGTTTCCTGAGAATTGGTTTTGTTGTACAGCTGACAGCAATGATGGTTTCAGCTCAAAATCATTTCGAGTAATAGCTGGGGCAGCAATGCTACTTCTAGGCTCCATCTGAGAGGGCGTAGCGTATGCCTTCAGCGGTTTGTTTGGAGGTCCTTCAACCATGTTTGATTCTTCTTCGGATTTGGGAATGGGAGTGAGAGGATCGGGAATGTTATGTTTGAGTTGATACTCAATGATTCGGCTTCTTAGATGTAAGAAGCGCTCTAGTTCTGCGACTGAAGGTTTCAAGATATCGCCTTGTGGGCGATTACTTGGCATACAATCGACAGCACTAGTAAAGGAAAAATGAAAATAATTAACCTAGTCTATACGGTGTAACAGAAGGTTACACTATTGACTAAACGGGTCCCCGGCAACGGCGCCAAACACTTGATCGCGACTTTCTATGTCTAATACAACCTAACTGCAAGTGCACAGTCTATCGCGTAGTAATAATAGATATCGATCCCACAAGGACTCGTAATCAAACTAGTGTTCTCGGGAGTTACTATGTTTAGCTAGGTAAATAATGTTTAAGGGAATAAGATTGTCACTAAAGGGAACTAAGAATGTTAATTAAAGTATAATTAATTGAATCGATATGCAGTAATTATGTTCTTCGGGGATTTGACAAGTTACCGGTATACGAAATATTTTTCAGAGTTTATTTAAGCAGAAAATGGTGATCTGAAGACTCTCGCCTCACAATGGTTATTGACGCTAATCATAATTCTAATGGCCAAACGTACGCTTTCGTGTCTCATTCGGGGTTAAAATTATTTTTTGGAAATCTCTAAGTTCTAATTCATTTTAAAGTGCTTTTGCTGTTATTAAAATGAATAACTAGTGTTTACTATCTGATCTTGCCGCAGCTTTCGCTTGTTGGTTCGTACCTTAATTAATTTCCCACTTTCGTGGCAAAACTACTTTTAAATAAGTTCTCGCTTTCGCGACGAAGTTTATTCAGTAAATTAATTTTAAACACTCAGACCATAAACAACTTTTGAAAAAGGCAGTTTTTCAACCGGTTATTATCAAATCCCTTTCGAATTATTACTACATATTGATTACTTTAATTTAGCCAGACATGGATTTGGGAAAGGTAAAACATAAATGAAAACAATAAATAATAGCATGCATCATAATAAAAACTGGAATTACGATTAAAATGAGAAACCTGTAAATATTCCAATTGACCTTTGGGCAGATCCTCCACAAATGTTGGTAGGATTTTGGTCTTTGTGCCAATTGATCGTACAAGGGAAATAAGAATTACAGAAGGAATGAAAGGAATGCAGAAAAAGAAAAGAGAAACAAATAAGAATATTAAAAACTGGAAAGGTTGCTCTGAAGGTAAATTGGCAGCACTTCGTTGTCTGAATGCGGCCCCCTTTCTTTGCTCCCCTTTTATAGAAATGGAATTCTAACGGTTATGACTTGAGGAAGGTGGACTTTGAGGCAGAATTATCAGGGAGTAGTGGTCCACTATTTGGGACTTGGAACTGCTTCTTTCACGTGCATTTGAAGTGGGGCGTTTTTGCCTGCATGACGGTCGTCACGGTATGTGACGGTCGTCACCCGTGTGACGGTCGTCATGGAGCTGTGACGGTCGTCACAGCAGCAAAATCTGCATTCTGCGTTTTTCATGTTGTTTTCATCCGGTTTTCGTCCATATTTCATCTGAGATTGCTTCTTTTCTTCATATTGCCTTGTTTAGACATGATCATCAAATACCTGCAAAACATCAGACAAATAACACGGAAATAACCCGAAATCGGATCAAAAACAGTTAAACTTCAGTTGAATTATGCATCAATATATATATACGATTTCGTGTTATCAGGCACCTCAAGTGAATTTCAATATATGAATGAAATGCTATAGTATTCAATTGCAATCAAGGATTGTAATAAGGTTTCTAAGATTGGTTCAGCACTGCACACACCAGAATTTTAATCAACTAAATTGTTTGCACACAAACTCAAAATTCAGCAATGGAAAAAGTAAAGAGAGAACACCAATTTGTTGAGGCGGTTCCCCCGTCGTCCTCGCTCGGGGTACGTCTGCCCTCAATTCTAAAAATAGAATTGAGACCTATATATATATATATATATATATATATATATATATATATATATATATATATATATATATATATATATATATATATATATATATATATATATATATATATATATATATATATATATATATATATATATATATATATATATATATATATATATATATATATATATATATATATATATATATATATATATATATATATATATATATATATATATATATATATATATATATATATATATATATATATATATATATATATATATATATATATATATATATATATATATATAAAACATGTTTGTAAATATTTACAAGAGAAGCAATAGAATTCAAACAATCAAACCTAATTGTTGATGCAAAGCCTATGCCTTCTCTTCCCTTGATTCAAGCTGAATCAAGTCCTTCGAACGTGATAAGTAAACCTCTGATTACGGAACTCCCTTTGAACAATCTTCTGGTCTTCAAATCTTACCTGCTGATTTCAAACACCAACGATTCGAACTCAAATCTTCCTATCACAATCCTCCGGTTACCGCTACTAAAGTGACAGAATCTCTCGTTCTAAAATTACCTTCACTTGGCTGAATCTGTGAAGGACCGATTTGTGCAAAAAAAAACCCAAAATCCAAGATTCTTGGAGGACGAAACCCTCATGGTTTTATTCAAGAAAAACCCACTGATTTCTCAACTCAAACCTGATTACACGAATCTTATGTTTGGATGTTATCACCTCGATGATGCAGAATACACAATAAAAATGACTATGTGTAGTTGTTGAGAAAATGGAAGAAAGAGGATGAAGATGATGAGAACCACATCAATGTATATTTTCACTTTTCTTGTGGGTTTTTGAAGAATGAGCTAACTCAATATATATCTGCAAATGTGAAAACAATTAACCAACTTAACAAACACTTTGAAAGTTTTACATAACAGAATTTTGGTGAAAAACAGACGAGCGGTCGGTCTACAGCAAGGGGAGGGTCGACCTGAGCTCTCCCGATTTGAGACTATGCATAAAACAGTAGTTTGCGTCGACCGGAACAGGTTATGCATCGACGCACAAGACACAAACTTAGACAATCACAAATGCACACAGTTTGAGTCGACAGGAGGGTCGACGCGAGCACTCCTGAGAGGAATACATGAAAAAATAACTTTTGTATGAGTCGGCCGAAACAGGCTATGAGTCGACTCAAAGACTCAGCATATGCAAAAATGCATTTTTTTTCATATATTTAGCTACTTTTAACAGACCCTAACATATATCAAACTAGACCAACATGATCAAACCTATATGGAACACATATTGTACTTTTTCTACATGTACCTAAACGTGTTTTTGACCAATTTTTGACGCAAGAGAAATAAGGTATGCATATGTGACTTGATGATACCGTCCAAACTACATTTTTCTACCTATGTATGTTTTGACATCATTAAAATAAGTATAGCTAAGTATGAAGAACTTTGCCCTCACAAAAAGCTATAAGATCTGCATAAGCAAGTCTTTAAGGTGACTTGACGACTCTTCTCGACCTATCTCTTGCCAGTAGGTAGTCATCGACTGTTTCCTCAGTCTCTTTAGCATCTTGCTTTTATTCTTCGACTCCATATGGGTTATGCACTTCAGCATTATTATGCTCCACCTCAACAGGAATCTCTACCTGTTCCAGCTCCACTTCAGAGATTTCTACACTTCGACCAGTATCACTAGTTTTCTTGAACGTCATCTCGACTTTATTGAAAACTACATCACGACTTGTGGTATATCTTCTGTGACCTGGTTCTAGGCACCACAACCTATAACCCTTGACTCCCTCAGGATATCCAAGGAACATGCATCTCAGAGCTCTAGGTCCGACCTTGTCTTGCCTAATGTAAGTATAGGCTAAAAAAACAAATACTCTCATTTTGTCGAGATCAGGTAGTTGTCCTGACCAAACTTCTTCATGTGTCTTCATTCTCAAGGCAATCGAGGGACATCTATTTATCAGATAAGCTGTTGTTGAAACAGCCTCCGCCCAAAACACCTTATTCAATCCATCACTAACCAACATGCATCTAACGCTTTCAAGGATTGTTCGATTAAATCTCTCAGCGAAGCCTCCCAGAATCAACACAATAAATGTTGAAAGCTTCGTTGCAGAACTCAAGGCCATTGTCAGTTTTCAACCTCTTAACCTTTATGCCAATTTGAGTTTTGACCAGAACCTTCCAACTTTTAAAATTCTCAAAATTTGTATCCTTAGTCTTCTGAATGAATACCCATAATTTTCTAGAATAGTCATCAACTATGGATAGAAAATACCTTGCACCTGCATGTGAATGATTCCTTACAGGCCCCCAAAGATCAGCATGGATGTAATAAAGGGATCCTTGTGTTCTTTGTTTACCTTTGTCAAACTTTGCCCTACAGGATTTTCCAAATACACAAAGTTCACAAACTCCAATTTTTCGACTTTGTCACCACCACCTAGCAGGTTCTGTTTCCCCAATTCTACCAGGTCTCTTTCGCTGACATGGCCCAATCTCATGTGCCATAATTTTGTCTTCGACACCGGTTGTGTGGATACAAAATCTGCTGAACTACTTACAACCTCGGCCTCAAGGGTATACAAGTCTTGTTTCTTCACGCCTCTCAAGACTTCTTTCGACCCCTTCATAACTTTCAGGATACCTTGCTCTCTTTTGAAGACATATTCTTTCTTGTCGAATTCACCAAGAGAAATTAAATTCCTCTTAAGGTCAGGTACATATCTAACCCCAATCAATAGCCTTATTGACTCATCATGGAGCTTTAATCTTACAAGTCCAATACTTGCAATCTTGCAAGCTTTACTGTTTCCCAGCAGCACTGATCCACTAGCTTGATCATATAATTCTTCAAACACATCCTTGTTTGGATTCATATGCCAAGTACATCCAGAATCCGTAATCCACTCTTTGCAAGAGTTGTTGCTCGGCACCACAAGGACATCAGATGATTCATAATCATCTTGCACAATAGTTGCATTGCCATTGTCCTTACCTCCATAATTATTTAGGCGCTCAGGGAACACCATTCTTGTGTGACCTTCCTTCTTACAGTGATAACACTTAATCCCAGAAATATCACCACCATAAGACTTTTGTTGAGTTTTACTTTTCTTCTTCTCGAACCTACCATCTCTCTTCGATGATTTCTCCTTTACGGACAATCCTTTGTCAACTGATGATGATGGTTTCTACTCCTTTCTTTCATTTAAATCCTTTAAATATAAGGCTGCTTGAACTTCTTTAAAGGTCGAGGACTCTCTTCCATACAAGAGGGTTTCTTTGAAGTGAGCATGTGACTTAGGTAAAGAATACAACAATAACAACGCTTGATCTTCATCATTGATGGTAACATCAATATTTTCAGGATCAAGAATTAGCTTGCTGAATGTATCAAGTTGCTCTGTCAATGCTTTATCTTCATTCATCTTGAATGAATACAAAGCTTGCTTCAAGTACAAACGATTTACCAAGTATTTTATCATATACAATCCTTCGAGTTTCAATCAAACACCAGCTTTCGTCGTCTCCTTTGAAACTTGCCTGAGAACCTTATCACCAAGACTCAGAACAATTGCACTATGGGCTTTCTCGACCATCGTTGCCTTTTCCTTCTCCGTCAATGCAGCATCCATGGAATCTTCTCCCTTTAATGCTTCTAGCAAACCCTGTTGAACAAGAAGGGCTCGCATCTTCAAACGCCATAAATCGAAGTCATTAACTCCAACGAACTTCTTAACTTCAAACTTGTTGATGACATCTTCTCCATGCTCACCGCACCAGTTTGTTGTAAATTAGGATGCCTTAAAACAAAATATACTCGGTTTCTTTATAGGCAAGAAACACACAAGGGTTAGGGTTAACAAAGAAAAACAAGGAAATACAACAAGGATTGGTTATAACTGATATTCTTTACTTTCTCTATAAAACAGATTACAAGTACTCAAGAATCACAAATAACCCTCTCACCCTAATTAAATTTTATCACACCACACTTAAGATGAGAGACTAGTATGCTATTTATAATAAAACCTAACATACTAAACTAATTGGCTTTTTAACAATTACCCATTACAAGCTAACTTAGGGTATAAGCTAACTTAAACAATTGGATCCTTAACACAATGCCCAATTCGACAACTACATACTAGAACAAAATTCGACTACAGCATGTAGGTCTTTGATAGCAACATGTGAGCAAACTTTGATGGCATGCTAACTAGAGTTCGATCCAATATCTCACAAATATCTACCTTGGATCTACCTCTACTATCAAGAAACAAACTAGCTTTCTTCATGCAGCTTTATCAACTACATACAGTGGAAAAACTTGCAACTGGACAACATCTTGGTGATCATATCAGCAGCATTATGATCTGTCGAAACCTTCAGCACTTAGATTTCTCCACACTCGATTACTCCTCTGATGAAATGCAGCCTCACATCAATATGCTTGTAGGTCTTCGATAACAGCATTTGAGCAAACTTCGATGGTATGCTAACTAGAGTTCGATCCAATATCTCACAGTAAGGGACCATAATCATGCACTATTTTCTCGTAGGAGTTCACAGCTTCTTCGAGTACATAGAAAAAAGACTAATGTGCAAAAAAACTTATTGATGTAGTGCATGATTCTGGTTTATGACCTAGTAAAATAAGATTTGTTTTATGTACTGAAAGTGGTGGTGTTGATAATGTTAGATTTAGCCAACAAGATCTTTTCAATTACTTAACTGAAAAGAGACAAAAGAAGTTAGAAAATGGAAATGCCCAAATGATGTTATCATACTTTTAAATGGACGCTGATGGAAGATTATCTTTGGGTTGATTCAAGGTCCAAAATGGCATACAAATACTTTGGTGATGTTGTTACTTTTGATCCGACGTATTTGAAAAATAAATACAAAATGCATTTTGTTCCATTCACAAGAGTTAATTATCATCAACAATCCATTCTTTTTGGTTGTGCTATATTATGGGATGAAACTATAGTGAGTTTTGTTTGGTTGCTAAGTACTTGGTTAGAAGCAATGGGTGGAATTTTTCTTAAAACTATCATCACGGATCAGGATGCTGATATTAGTAATGCAGTTGCAAAGGTATTTCTAGAGATTAATCATCATTATTGCATGTGTCATATTGAGAAAAAAGTCCTCGGGTACTTGAATCTTGTCTATCACAGACATGGTGAATTTAAAAATCAATTTTACAAGTGCATCCATTAATCTACCACTATTGAAGAATTTGATTTTGATTGGGAAGCAATGATAAATAAATATGAATTACAAGATAATCAATGGCTAAACAAAATATACTCCATTCGAGAAAAATAGATTTCTACTTAGGTACGTCACAATTTTTGTGCAGGAATGTCCATCACTCAAGAGTGAGTAAAAGTATGAATAAATATTTTAAGGATTTTTTTAATTCAAGTACTCCATTAAGTCAATTTGTGACACAATATAAAAAGGCTCTTGATGCACATTACAACAAAGAAAAAGAGAAGACTCTCAAAACAAGAAATTCAAAGTCACTTTTACAAATTTTATATCTCATGGAAGAAAAAGTTTCAAAATTTTATACAAGAAAAATGTTTAGAATGTTTCAAGATGAGTTGGTTGGTTCTCAATTATTTATCACAGAAAAGGTTAAGTTTTCTATTGAAGTCTCAACATATAAAGTTCATGAAATTTACAAAGAGAAGCCTATTTACTATGTGAATTTTCATGTCACTTCAAAAGAAGAAAAATGTAATTGTCACATGTTTGAATTTTTTAGGTATTCTTTGTAGACATGTATTATGAAAAAGGATCATACTAAACGTAAATGTCTAAATTTAAATCAAAAAAGGCATCTTAAAATTACATATACATACATGTCTTCTCATTTTTGTTATCATGTTAATTTAATTCACTAACAACATACTTATGATTTTTAGGTGATAAATTCATAATAAATATCAATGAAATCATTTAATGTTATAAATTTAAGCTTTGTTATATTTAATCTCTGTTTCTATATGTTTTCAAATTGAATATCAGAGTTTGCAGACTCATTTGCATGAACAGTACCAACCTCTGACTGCTATTCCTGCTTAATACTCAAAACGAACTCATTAGCCTGCCTTTGCAGTGTGCGTATCGTAAAGCTAATAAAAAGATGTTTGCATAGTGTCAATAATGTTGGTCCTATTCGCCATTCCTGTAGGCTTGCTGAAATCATATTTCACTTCATAGGAGCTAATCCTATTTACTTATGTTCTTTACAGTCACACAAATATTAGTATTGCTTAATTATATATCAAAGCATCTACGAGAAGTAAATGAATTATATTGTAACATAAAGGTGCAATAAGTTAAGTGTTCAAAAATATGGGTAACTGTATTGCTCTATAAGAAAATTAAATCATTTAAATTATTAATGAATTGGATCATTTAATTAAAATTTTAAATTCAGTTTAAAATCGATTCAGAATTAATTTTCTTTTATAAACTAGTTTATTATATAAATTAATTAGTTTTTTTTTTCGGAAATACGAAAAAGACGACTTTTTTTTAGAAATATGAAAAATTCGAGTATTTTTTAAATATGAAAAAGTCGAATCTTTTCAGAAATATAAAAAAGTCGAGTTTTTCGAAAATATGAAAAAGTAGATTTTTTTTAAGAAATATGAAAAAGTCGAAGTTTTTTGAAAATATGAAAAGGTCGAGTTTTTTCGAAAATATGAAAAAGTTGAATTTTTCAAAAATATGAAAAGGTCGAGTTTTTCAAAAATATGAAAAAGTCGAGTTTTTTCGGAAATATAAAAAGGTCAAGTTTTTTTCGGAAATACAAAAAGATAGAGTTTTTTCAAAAATATGAAAAAGTCGAGTTTCCTAGAAATATAAAGAAGTCGAATTTTTCAGAAATATGAAAAACTCGAGTTTTATCGTAAATATGAAAAAGTCGAGTTTTTTTCGAAAATATGAAAAAGTCAAAATTTTCAAAAATACGAAAAAGTCGAGTTTTCCGAAATTATGAAAAGTCGAGTTTTTTCGAAAATATAAAAAGGTCGAGTTTTTTCGAAAATATAAAAAAATATAGATTTTTCGGAAATATGAAAAGGTCGAATTTTTTCAGAAATATGAAAAAGTCGAGTTTTTTTAGAAATATGAAAAACTCGAGATAAATATGAAAAAGTAGAGTTTTTTCGAAAATATAAAAATGTCGAGTTTTATAAAGTTAAAAAATTTGACTTTAAAAGAGATAAAAAAAATATATAAGTGGTTTAAAATCGTAAACCGATTATAAATTAGTTTATAAATTAATTTTTAATTGAATTGTAATAATTTTAATCGTTAACTGAATTTTTATTAAAATGGTTATTGCAAACTGATACAAGTCATAAATATAGTTTGGTTTAATGCAGTTTATGAACATCCCTACAATAAATTGTGCCAAAAGTCATAGAGTGCTTGTCTGTTCCTTGACGCGGAAACTTACGGAGAACACATCTCACTGAAACCGAACCCAATCCTCTCATCTGAACTCTGACACCAATCTTTATGAGACGGCTCTTGACCAATTCCTTTTGTATCGTACCTGGTCGAGCTCTACCTTGTACTTCCCGCCCTACTTTCAATCTATTTCTTATAAACCTGATCCACATCCAACAGCAGCAGTCTCTGTTGGTCCTCTTTTCCGCGTTAGATCAGAGCAAGACCTGTTAGAATCATCCCCAACATTTCCTTATTTAGTCAGGCACAGGGTTAACCACAGGAACAACCTTAACATCTCTTCCATCTGACCTCAGAAGTTATCAAAAAAAAATTATAACCTTCTGCAAAAAAGTAATCAAGAGAAATACATGTTACCCCATGATTTTTTTACGAATGCCACCTTCTGAAATACAATGTACCAAACTACTACCAGTTGAAAAAAAATTACACATTTGTCACACATTCAGTAGGGACTCGTCCAATGGAAGGACAAACCTGTAAAAAGATTTTTTTTCATGAAAGGGCTCGGCCAACCAAAAGACGACCCCTTGAAACCTCTTTTTTTTTATATTTAAATATAAAACTCTTTTTTAAAATATATCTTTAATTGTTTTTTAAATATTAAATACTCTTTTAATAATTTAAAACATTAAAAAATATATAATAAACATTACAAATTAAAAAATATTTTTTAAAATATTATAAAAAACAAACAAATTAATTTAGACGAGCCGATTTGACGGATTTGCTACATTCGAACTAATTCTTGTACTATATGAACGTCCTTTCTTATTCCTTCGCATCGTCTCGTCATAAATAAAATAAAAAAAGAGACTTCAAGAGATTGTCCTTTGGTTGGCCGAACCCCTTCATGGAGAAAAATCTTTTCACAGGTCTGTCCTTCCATTGGACGAGTCTCTGTTGAATGTGTGGCAGATGCATAAATTTTTTTCAACCGGTGACAATTTGATACATTGTATTTCAGAAGGTAACATTTTGGTATAAAAAAATCTTACAGCACATGTAATAAGCACGACGGATCCGGAATCAGAGACAGTAATCTTATGTCCATGTAAGAATAAATCCAAATTACATAACAGTAGAATGAATCAAATGACTAGTTTCCCTTTGATTAAGAACACCTATTTCATCCTTGACTAACGACTACAACGGCTAAGTTTTTCTAGAAACTGGACAAAAAAATTCTAATTACAAAACCCCTTATTAAATCTGGTACCTCCACATTTAGAATTTCTAGAAAAAGTAGCAGTGTGGCATGTTGGGTTAATACACCAATCCGAAATGATTAACCATTGAATTTATCTTCTTCGTTATCAAATTAAAAAATAATAATTTTATTGAATAGATGTATGGAGTGGAGAAAAAATAATAGAAGCAATTGAAATTGGAAATAGAGAGAGTGAGAAGAACATGGAAGAAAGATAGAGAAGTTGTTATTATTATGATTTAATTTATTTTATTTATCTTTAATTACATATTTATGTGTCAAAAGGAATAGTTTTAATTGGATGTAGTGTAAAATAATTTTCCTAACGGTATATTGGAATAAAAAAATTTATTCGATATAATATAAATATCACAATTTCATTCTTAGATCCAGGTTTTATTCCAATTCTTATTCAAGGAGTTACTTGAGTTCTATACTTTTAATGAAAATAATTGTTTGACATTTCCATTGTTTTCAAAAATATAAAACAGTTGTTCACTTCAAGAGTGTCTTTCTTTTTCTCAACAATTAAAACTAACACAAATTTTAGAAATTTATAGATTTTTCACAAAATAAATAGATCATAAATTCGATGAGCATCCACACAAAAACTCCCAAAATTACTATGAACATGAAAATATGCTCGCAAAAGCATGAGGCAAAGGTTGGGGTTATGGAAAGTTGGAAGCAGGGACAGGCCGGTCATCAGAGAAATAACAGCAGGAGTGTAGAAGGACAACGGGAATTTGGAGGGAAAAAAATGGTGGTGGAGACATGCTGATCATTTAGGAAAGGAGTTTTGAACTTAAAATGGCTGAAATTTAAAACAGTTCAAAAACCAGTTGAACAGAATCCTATTCTGAAAAGAATATGCAAATAGTACATTAAAAATTAAAAATAAAATTTTATAGTCCTACTAAATGGGATAGGCTACATAGCTTAACTTTTAATCTTAATGTTCTATCAATGAACATATTACATATACCTACATGTAATATGGGAAAAAAAATCTACACAAATTTCATACTTAAAAAAAAGTAAAAAGTTATCATTTCAGTCATAAAGCCAAATTCGGTTACTTCATTATATAATGCATAGCTTAAGTGAGAAATAATTGCAGACCAGTTGACCTTACACATAAAGTTATTTGATTTTCAGCCTAAACAGTATATATTCAGCACTAACAATTCATTATTTGAATCAAACCGGGATGAATTTCACGTATGCATCAAAGTTCAGCTTCTATTTTATACAGGACACAGGATGAAAAGTTCTAAATATAAAAAAAAACCCAGCTCACATGACAAAAATAAATTGATGCAAGTAACGAATGGTCACAAAACAAGCCCAAAGATAAAAAGTAAACATAAGGCAATCCCAAATTAATGTGCAAGCGGTAATAGATCGGTAAAATAATTGATTTTTGAATTTGATACTTAAGGACGCCTTCCGTATCCCCATGTTATTTGAACTCTCAATAAGAACTCACAAGAAATGGATGCTGGCAAACTCCACACTCGATGGTCTCTGAACCTGAGGTAGGTACCTGAACCTGCAAATATTCCAAAACAAAGACAAATATGGAAAATGAAGATGATGTGATGATACAACTGATACAGAATATCAGCCAGAGGAAATAAGCAATATATCCAAACCTGCAGATGGACAGTGCAAATAGGACATGCAACTTCCTTCATCCGTCTTCCAGTTCCGTCAGACTTAGAACCTACAAATCAGATCTCATAACTGAGCCACAACTATTATTTTGAAAATCTTAATTGAAAATTTGTCTATTTGAACTAAATTGCCCACACAACAGATTACTTGAAACCTACATCCTTTGAAAAAATGTGAATAAAAAATCTTGAGCAATATTACAACAGACTCCCAAAATTGAACCTAGATACCATTACCTGATCCTGATGACTTCCGATTTCTCTCCAGCTCCTCCTGCCAAGACATTCACCGATTAAACAAATCAGCATATGCTTACACAACAGAAGTAAGATTTACCAATATATTAATAAATTTAAAGCCTTCAATGGGCAAGAAAAACCAAGACACAAATTGTACAGCTATGCCCAAAATTAAACCTGAAGTTTCCGAGCAAGATCCTCATGACTCTGCAAAAGAGGTTTACTTGATGATCCCTTGGCACTGATCAGCCTGTGAGTCACTTCTGCCTGTGCAGTGAGATAATAAAAAACTTAAGAACATGACTTCAACAATTGATATGCTAAATCAATTGAAAAATAAATAACAAAAATGAGTATGGAGGGAATGGAAGATGCTTTTTGTCAAAAAAGAGTTCTTAACTGATCACAGTTGATGTCAGTACTAATTTACTACCTCAGCAATTACAAAAGTGAACACTTTCTCAAAAACTATCCTCTTTTCCATTATTTCCAAAGAGATCAAGAGAAAAACTGACGGGTCTCAGTAGGCTAGGTGCTCTAACAGAAATGACAGGAGGCATAGGAAATGGCTAGGTGCTCTAACAGAAATGCAGATAATATTCTAGAAGCAGTGGGAGAACCTATATGAAGGAAACGGTGGGCACTAGAGACAATATCTGAAAATTAGCAATTGGTTTGGGTGGTTTGGTCTGAGAGAAAATGGTTTTCTCCAAATTGGCTTTTATCTTTTAATATTTTGTTATTTATCATCTTGCAAGGAGTATAGCTCCATTCCCTTGTCATTTTAATCCTTTCTCAGTTGCAACAGTATCTTGTAAAATCGATTCATCTTCTATTAATTGAGTTACCCACACATACCATGCATCTGATTTATGGTTCGTATCAAAAACAAATAAAAAAATGTCACATACCAGGCATCTGTCGCAGACCCGTACTGACTGAGCATTCTCTTCAGCAGTTAGAGCAATTCTACCTTGCGTACATTTGTCACAGAAAATATCACCACAGTTCCTACAGTGATGCTGGTACAAGCAGAGGATGCTGTCATTAGAAACACAACACGAAACATAGAAGGCATAGCATGAGAAAGGAAAAGAAATTCAACCTTGCGGTTAAAAGCCCCAAAATCAGTGCCACATGAGGTGCATTTTGTGACTGCTTCATCTGGGACCTGTACACAAAAAGAACTGGGTAAAGATTCCAATAATGATAAGAACTAATGAACAAGGACCCTGGTTAAACTAAATTATGATAATTGATAACACAGTTGATCAATGGATTTTCACCAAAACTACATGGTATTTAGAAATTTTCCAGGAGTTAATAGAGAGGAAGGCTAACATTCAATAAATTAACTGGATAATAAGACGGGCCCCTAATATAAGCAATACTTTAGGGGTCCAAAGGCGGTTAAAACTGGGTACATCTGATTTAAATTCTCATTTTTTTGTAACCAACTAAAACATAGTTTTGAGGTATTAAAAAATGCAAAATACTGTTGAAAATGAGAAAATTAGAAGTTCGTTGTTAGAGTGGGTCCATATTAGAGACAACTTGAATACACTTTCAGAACAATCACAATCAACTACCAGATGATAAGAAAATTACAAATTGCATTCTAGTAAAAATGAAAATGGTATCAATGAGAAAACCTGAAGATCATTTAATTAGGGAAAGGGGGAGAAAACACAAATTGCATCTATTGTTACCCAATGATCTTTCTCTTCATTTGCAGGTTTAATCATATTCATCCAATCACCAAGGCCTTTCTTTCTTTCAGTAGATTGTTCATTTGTTTTCAATGATTCAGCAGGCCTCCTGTTTCCACCCATTTCCTTGAACTGCATTAAAAAATGAGTAATTAAGACATGTATAACAAACAGTTGCCATCATTGATAACAATATGGGGGAATTTGACAAGTAGCCAAAGACCCCAAGAACAAAATGATAGAAACTGATTTCAAATAATAAAATATAATAGTAATTACAATGAGTTTCCAAGAAATTCGAGAGTCTTGGTTCTCTCCCTCCCAAATATAAACTCTTTAATTTTCAGCCTGCCTAGAACATGGTTCTGTTTCCCTTTTTATTCTGCCTAAGTTTTGTAACTGCTCATAATAAGAATAATGATAATAATAACTGTTACTCTAGTAATACTAATGGCTGCTCTTAGACTCGCTAACTGCTAGAGATGACATTTAATTAGGCTGTTCCTATGCCTGTAATCGATACTTGACAGAATAGAACAGTCACATTCTGTTTTGATTCCTAGTAATTCTTAAGGCCCAACACAAAACAACTAAAAGCTATTTAAGTGGATTAAGAACTGGACCAGTAATAATGACAAAAAGAGTTAATAGTATTTTAATCAATTGCAAGAGACACCAGTAGAAACTGGCAGCTTTTTAAAGAATATGAAACCATGTATTTATTTTTTGGAAATTAATGTAATTAAATTTATATTCCATTGTTTGGCTTGCTAGGGTCAACAGCCAAAACAATGAGAGACATGGTCAACACTATTACCCGACTTCTAAGTTTTAAGGAATGACTATTTTGTCTAGTGATCCTTGCATCAGAATGAATTCAGTGTAAGCAACAGTGTAGCCCCGGATTCTTTTGTTTTTTTCTAAACTTTTCATGAGACCAATTAAATTGAAAATTTGAGGTAGATATAATGTAACATCAAATATAATAAATCTTAACCATTGGTATTCAGTCTTCATATAGAGCATCACAGGGAATTGCTTTCCATTTGTGATAACCCTACCAACATATGAGACGTATTTTAGGAAGAGGTTCGAAGATATTCGGAGAACTGAACCCCGAGAATGCAAAAGAATGTTGTGACTTGAGGTAATTAAATGCCCACACAGCAAGGAGGTCAAGTGGGAGAAGGAATTCAGTTAGAGAAGAGAGGAAATGTAAGAGGCATGGAAAGCACAAGAAGGGTTTATAAAGGGGGAAAATCAGGCTACAGAAGAGAAAAGATAATGTGAAGGGTGTGGAATGTAAGAATATAAGGTTTAGGGAGGGCTCAAGCATTCTCAAAGCAATGTGCACTATTCCTTTTTTTTCATTTGTTTAACTCACTATAGCCCTGCTTTTGTCATATATATCGCCTGTTTGGATTTGAGATTATCAACAGGCATACGTTATGGGAGGGCGCTTTCATATGTTTTTTCAACTTATTAACTCCAAGATAGCTTATGAAAACAGCTTATAGCATATACAGAAACAATTTATATTAACAATATCTTTTTCCGTAGAAGTATCTTATGTAAGCTTATACACAAACATAAGTGTTTATCATTATAAGCCGTTGTGCTATAAACTGCAAATAAGTTGTTTATCCAAACAGGGTCATATTGTTACAGTAAAGGAAGTATAATTCAGATTTATTTTCATGTTGTCCCAGTCCATTAATCAATCTCATTGCAACTCAAACATGGCAAGCAACTAAAACAAAAAATCCTTTAAAAAAAATACCAAAAACCGATATCTTCTCCAGAAATTTTTAATAAAATGAAACATGCTGTAACCAATTAATCAAAAATATGAACTGCCTATCTACTGTCATAACATAAGGATGAAATTCTTTGAAAACCTGTATGGTTGCAGCAGTCACTGTATCCAAAAGTGTGTTTGTAGTGTAACTATTAGATTGCAATCTGATTCGTCTTGGCTCAATGTCAACAGGGCTCTTCGACCAAAATGCAAAGATAGTTGAATCGACTCTCTGCGTAATTCAATTAACAAAACATTATACTGAGATTGATTAGGAAAATGAATCTCCCATATACAATTAAGTAACATGAAAGTGATCAAGAAGCTCACATCACATTTAGTAATGTTCTCAAGAGGATATATTCTCAAAGTCCGACTGGTATTTGGATCTAGCATTCGAAGTCCATCCAAACCAACCTGAAAGAACATACATTACAAAAAGTATAATCAAACTAGCAGCAATACCAAACGATATGCAAACATTCTTTTGACAAAAGAAAACAGAAATTGGCCCTGCATGTGACTGAATGCTTAGAAGTTTCTAATGAAATTCACCACACAATTAGTGGACAGGATGAGTAATAATAAACGAACAAAGGCAAGACAAAGCCTTTTCCTCTTATTACTTTGTTTACACTAATAGAGTAATCCACTAGGCCAAGCATAATTATTATGGTTTCATAGTATCAAATCTGTATGGACTAAAATTACTTCTATTTTGCCTCAAGGCCAAAAACCCAGATCCAGCATTAATTAACCTACTTATACAAAAGCAGCACAGCTAGGGCTGGAAATGAGTCGAGTCGAGTCGAACTCACCTCAGCTCGGCTCGACTCGTTAAGAATTGTTCGAATTCGAGTTCGAGTTCGAGTTTGACACGAACTTTTTTTTAAGCTCAAACTCGACTCGTTATAAGTTCACGAACAGTTCGGTTCGACTCGTTAGGTTCATCTCATTAGGTTCAGCTCATATGGTTCACGAACTTAAAAACTATTTTTTTAAATATATATATTTTTTAGTATATTTGACATTTTAAATAAATATATATCTTTTAAATAAAATATTAAAATAAAATAAAAGTTATCATATTGAAATTTAACTTTATCTTCGAAATCTACTAATTCAAAACCTACACAACTTTCAAGAGATACATTTGAGAGTCTAATTCAAAAACTACTAAATTGAAGATTAAATTTGTCTAAGATTTGAAGTAAATATTTAAACCTAATCTTAAAGACAGTATAATTATTTTCATATGTAATCGAGTTGACTCATGAACCTAACGAGTTGAACTATGTATAGTTCAAGTTCAGCTCATTTAGTTAACGAACTTAATTTTTCGCTCATACTCAACTCATTTGGTTCATGAACCTAGTTCAACGATTTAATTGTCGAGTCGAATTCCGAACTATCTTCGAGTTGGTTTGGTTCATTGCCAGCCCTAAGCACAGCCCACCCAGGCAGTTTTGGCCGATTGCAAATGGTGGTCAATGGTGAGACAAAGTACTGCCATACCGAGCGTTTTGTGGCGCCGTGATAGCGGTTTATGGCAAAAAAAACCACAATATTCGCCGATATTTACCATTGAGGTGAGCCCAAAAACCGCCATTGATATTGGCCATGGCTGGTGTATGATAACACTGCACCCAGGTACCCAACAAATAGCCAGATTGCATTATTGTATCTATGCCATGTTTGGATAGACAGCTTAAGTAAGTGCTTATGGATAGCTATTTCTATAACATATAAAATAGTCAACTTATGGATCATAAGTTGTTTTCAATAAGTTCTCCTAAAAATCTCACAAAAGTTCATCTGTAGATAAGCTCATAAAAGTAATTCCAAACCGGACCCTAATCTAATAAATAACTGGAATCGATCAATTGAAAGCAAACCTAGCAGAAGAAAAAACACAATCAAAACAAATGCCTCTAGTTGATATATCCTCATCATACCTGGCAGAGAACATCCATTGTGCTCTGACCCCCACTCTCTGCCAACATCTTGACACGAAACTTTTGCACCCCACTTTTCACATCTTCCTGAGTATCAGCCTTAGGAACTGCTTTCACAATCTTACTTGCCACGGAAGACTCCTTCGCAGAAGAAAAACTAATAGGTCTCCCAAAATCATCAAAAGTCGGCGAGTTAGACCAAGTAGAAGATTTAGAACCCGTACCACGTGCACCATATGGTTCCACTTTTCCACCTTGATAAGCATACACCCCATCTCCATAACCTTCATCACCACCACCCACACTAACACCACCTGATTCATATCTAGACAAACCACCATCGTGACGCTTACCATACAATTCCGATCCTAAATCGGACTGGCTCCGATTAAAACCTCCGTATCTGTCATCAAAATAAGCACCACCACCAACCCCGTAATCGGATTTCACTGGATTCTCGTATTGGCTTTCGTAAGTCGGAATCGGAGGAACAGAAGAAGCTGTGTGATTGTGGGAATACGGAGCAGGATTATATAACGATGAATTTGGATTGGAATTGGGATTGGGATTAGGGTTAGGGTTAGGAGGGGGATAATTCGGAGGTGCTTGATGTTGATCATAGGGAGGATAATAGGGTTGTGACGGTGGCTGATAAGGAGGATTGGATTCGAATTGAGGATTGAAATTAGGGTTTGAAGCGGGAACAGGATCGGGATTATGAGGAGGATATGGAGAATATGCAGGGTTTGGATAATCGTAATTGGGAGTGAAAGGAGGTGCAGAAGCGTAGTGATTGGGAATTGGATCGGATTGAGGCGGCGTAGGGTTGGGGTTTTGCATGTGAGGGAATTGGTAATATGGAGCGGAGGTGTAATCTCCTTGATGCATGGTTGATCGTGGGGAAGTTGATGAATCGGAGAGAGACTCTGTAAGGTGGAAGAGGAATATTGATTTGTGTGTGTTTTTGGAGAAGATGATCGTGGAGAATGGGTTACAACTTACTTCGAAACTCAGCTAAAACAAACCCACTTCGAATTTATAATAGTTTATTCTTCTTCTCAGCATCTTTTCCTTTTATAATATTCGTAATTTTGAATTTATTTTATATATTGATATATAAAACTGAATAAAGCTCTAATTCTCTAATCTATAATTAAATTTTTTTAACTTATAGTTAATTTTTATGTTGAAAAAGTCTTTTTTCATGTGACAAGAGTTGTATGAATTTTTTTTATTTTTTTTTATTTTTTTTATGGTTTTTCATTATAGTTATCTTTTAGAAAGTTGTGTTTATATTAATTTGTTCTAAAAAAAACACAACAACAAAAAATATTATTGGTCAAGATTGTAATATTGATCATTATTTTCACTCTTATTATTCATTACACTTATTTCATTTCTCATTTCACTCCAATCTCTATTTCATTTAAGTCTAAGATTAGATGTATTATCAATATATTTGATTTTATCCGATCAGAAAGGATCAATGGTCTGTCACACGTCGTTGGATTTGCAGCTTTCACCGGAGATAGGGAGAAAGAGGGGGTATACCTGCAAGACACTCTGATGCTTAAGTGAGTAAAGGATCAGAGTGAGAGAGCAAGTACAGAGAAATAGGTGTAAAGAATAAGATACCTGACCCTCTAGTGAAAGAGGGTATTTATAGAGAGACCCCATCGCAGGGCCAATGGTTACATTGCATTGGGTCAGACTACTAGGTCCAACCCGAGTAACTGTCAGGGCTTACGTGGCGTAGTGAAGACCAGCATGTGGTCTTCGCCCTAGATCAACTGCCCTGTGATCTTCGGAAGGTGGGCTGACCAACTCTTTCAGAGGTGGATAGTTGTCTGATGACGTGTCCCCACGTGGAGGGGCGCGTGGAGAACGTGGGGGCAGCGCGTGAGTCTCCCCGTCAAGGGAATCGTCTGCCCGACATATGTGCCTTGTTGAGGCTTGTGTCGAACGGGGGAGAATTGGGCCTTGCCAGCGTAGCGTTGGGTTGGGTCTGTCCGACTGAGGGGCAGGTCCCGACCCAGTCCAGAACAATATCTTTCCCATTTAAAATATCTGTAAATATTAATTTATTAAAATCAAATATAGAAAAATGAAGAAAATAATGACAGACCAATTATTAAGTCCTTTCGGACGATAAGTGGTTCACGTGGGCATGAGATATTCTCATATGTTATGGCTAAGATTTGTCCATATTGTTAAGAAGACAAACATTATTTAAAGGAATTTTTTTTAAATTACGGCGTAGGTATTTCCACTTTTTAAATTAGTAAAGATGGTTTGATTTGATTTTGATTTAATAACCTTGCATTTAAAAGAATTAAATGGTGCATTGTTACCTTTGTCACATGATTGACTAATACTTAGTAAATTATGCTTTAAACCATTAATTAAAAGAATCTCCCCGATCGTCGGATTGTGGGACTTGCCAACCATAATAACACAAATGATTTTTTTCATTACTGTTGTCATCATAGTAGACAAAACTTCCTTTTCAAAGAGTGAAGGAAGAAATCAAATATTTATCTCCAGTCGTATGCTTTGAACAACCGCTATCAAGGTATGACTTAGTGTTTGATACTATAAAGCATTCCTGCATCAAAAACTTAGGTCTTAACTTTAGGTACCCAAGTTATTTTGGGTCCTCAAATGTTAGTTTGATCAATGCTTTCACATGATTTCTTTTGATAATTATAAGAAGTAGACATGTTTCTCATTTTTCGATAATCAGGTTTACTTTCACGGTTCTTCTTAATGAAACAAAATCATGCAATATGACCATTTTTACTATAATAAAGGCATTTAAGGATTTTACATTCATGGGTTTAATAAGCATGACATATTTTGTTAAAATTCTTAACATTATTCTTAGGTTCATACCCTAGGTCAACTGTCTTATATGATGCACTTTAATTTCTAAAAAGAAGATTCAAGTTATCTTTCCCCTTAAGGAATTTACCAAATGTGTTTTGTAAATCCTTCTTTTCAATTTTTAAAATATTGCATAGATCGCACTTGATAGATTCATTTATTGCTTTGTGAGAAGGGGGAGAGATTTGAGTTAAAACATTTTGCATATCTTTGAAATTTTCTATTTCTTCCAAGAAGTTTTTATTTTCAAATTCAAGGGAATGAATAGTTTTTTTAGAAGTAGAAACAAACTATTTTAACTTATTTGTTTCTTTATTTATCATCTTGCAAATATGAAATAAGTGATGATAAGAAAAATGGAAAGTTACCTTTTTTTTAATGATTTTCTATGAGAATTATAATAGCTTTTTCATCATATGATGAATTCAAGTCATTCCTGTCCTAAGAAATGTAAGCTTTCTTATCTTCTTTTTTAGGTTTCTTGAACTTCTTCGGATCTTGGTTCCTTTTCTGGTTTTAAGGAAAATTTGATCTTATGTGTCCCTTCTTTACACATTGAAAGCATGTAGGTGTAAAAGAGGATTTTCCTTCATTTTTTTGTTCTTCCTCTTGTTGATTTTCACGTTTTATAAATCTTTTGTTGCTTTGAAAGCTAAGCATCATTTCTTCATTAGAGTCAAAATCTTTATCTTCTTCATTTTTTAGTGCTAAAGTTTTATTCTTCTTATCGTCTTATTCATCATCTATAATTATTTTCATCTTCATCTCATATTCCTCCAATTTAGCAAAAAAGTATCCAAACCCATGGATGACTGATCAGTCACCATTTGTGTTATAGTTTTCATTATTTTATCAGCATTAATCCAGGTGATCTGTATAAATTAGCTTGTATTTTGTCAGTAATTTGATTCATTTTTAGCTGATTTGTTGTGTCATGAATTATGAGTTTCTCGAGGATATTTCACGCTTTTAGTATGTCAGCAGGTCAAATACAGGTTTGGAAGCTCAGAGGATCGAGTACGGGATGCGAAACCAAGCCAGAACGAGAAAGCGGTGGAAAAAGTGGGAAAAAAAAACACAAAGTTGCTGCCCATACGCGTAATACACTAGTTGTTACGCGTATGGACAAGTCTCTTACTCGTAGGCTACGCAAATTACCAGAGGGGTGAAAAATTCAAGCTTCTGCTCGTACGCGTAACACTCTAAGCATTGCGCGTAAGAGTTTGTCTGAATGGCTGGCCCAGATGCATTACGTGTATGGGTTTGTCTGAATGGATGGCCCAGATGCATTACACGTAGGGTACCTGGCACGTGGAGAAGGCATTATACGTAACACTTTGTGTATTACACGTAATAAAGCCCAAAATTGTTGAAGGCCCAAAAAGCTGACTATTTAGTTCCAGAACACTATTTTTCAAGGGTTAGACGGTTTTTGAGAGCAAAAATGTGTTTTGAAGGATGGAGAGCTCAGGATTTCATAGTCGATTTGTACTTTCAAGAGTGTTTCACGATTGAAGATTGATTCCTCCAGAATTTCTATAATGACAACACTTTCTTATTCGTTTTTATTTTATGTTATGAGTAGTTAAACCCCTCATTGCTAGGGGGTGACCCTGATTCTGACTGTAACGAATTCGTACTATTTGATGCAATGACAATTTTATTTTCATAATTATTGGTTTATTCTTATTGTCGTTTTTAATGCTTTAACCGTCGAAAAAACGAATTCTGAATTTGTATGAGTAATTTAAGCTAGACAGCGATTATTTGTTGATCTGAGTAAGAACATCTTATAATAAATATCACCTAGGACTAGGGATACTTTATTTGGACCGAAATATTCTTGTTATTTGAATGCTTGGTAGCAGCCCTAATTGCCTATTGACATAGTAATTAGGTTGTTTTATCAAAGATCTTCTCACTAAAGACTTAGGAGTAGATGCCCTAGAGAACCGGTAATCAACTGCTGTAAATTATGTTATTACACTGATAAGTCGAAGTTGTTGCATAAAGAATCATTCACCAACCCTAAAAATCTATTCATATCTGCTTAACGTTCAACTATTTTACCTATTTTCTTTTATTGAAATTGTAGCCTTAATCTTACCAAACAAAACAACCCCCCCCCCCCCCCCAAAGCTTTTGTTTAATTGAAATTGATTCAGAACTTTGTATCGTCAAGAAGTCCTTGAGATTCGATACTTGGGATTTCCTTTTTATTACTACAGTAGGCAGAATAGTACACTTGTTATTTTTTCTATCAAGTTTTTTACCGTTGTCGAGGATTGCCAAAGATAATAGAGTTCACAAATTTATTTCAATTAGAATTTTGTTGTTGTGCAACTAAAATTTTATTTTCTGCTTATATTATTTTTGCTTATTATTATTATTATTACTGATCTTTGTCTAATCTTTGTATGCGAGGAAAACCCTCAACTGATTTTCCTTTTGACGCAGAACCTGAAAGATCTTTGCATGTTAGGCTTAGACAAGCTAAACAAGCAAGCCTGGAAACCTCAAAAGAGGAGACTCCAATCCCAGAACAAGAAAAAGAAGAATTTTTTGTTCATTCGGAGCACTCAGATACATGTTCAGAGTTAGATACAGAGTTAGAGACAGAAACAATAATGGGTGAACCTCAAGAAAGGCTTCTTAGGGACTATGGGGGAGAAAATGTTCCAGCAGTTCAGTTGACTATTATGAATTAACCGATCAATATTGCTAACTTTCAGCTGCACCCTACAACAATTTGACATCTCGAGAAGAGACCTTTTACAGGGAAGATTAATGAAGATGCAAATAAGCATTTGCAAAGGTTTCTTACTATGTACACTACTTTGGAGATTGATGGGCACACTGAAGAAGCAAAGAAATTAAGAATATTTTCTTTCACTATTTCTGAAGATGCTGAAGAGTGGTTTTACTCTTTACCTGTTGGGAGTATCACTACTTGGGAAGAGATGGAAAAATATTTTCTGAATGAATACTTTCCTGCTTCTGTTTACATTTGCAAAAGATGTGATATTATGAATTTTAAGCAGAAAGAAGGAGAGTCACTGGGGGATGCTTATAAGAGTTTAGGAATCAGGCTTATGAGAATGTCAAAATTTATAAGGAATAAACAAAAAAATGGCATGATCTAAAGATCCAGAAAAAGGAATTTTGTGAGGGGCAGTTGGTGTTGCTGTTTAATTCTAGGTTGAAGTTGTTTCCTAGAAAATTGAAGTTGAGATGGTATAGACCATTTGTGGTTAAGAAAGTATTTCCTCATGGAGCAATAGAGCTCAAGAATGAGAAGAATGAGGATACTTTCAAGGTGAATGGCCAACGATTAAAACTGTACTGTCAGGATTAAGGAGGTGGCCCAGTACAAGAGGTAAGGATCGTCTGAGATAACAGTAACCCATCGAGCCATGCGGCGTTAAATGAAGCGCTACTTGGGAGGCAACCCAAGGGATTTTTTATTTTTAGTATTTTTGTTGTTCCAGAGGAAACCCCAATGCCGAGATTTAACTTAGAAAATTTTGAAAAAAGTAAAAAATTTGAAAAAGTGGTATTTCACTGCCAATACGCGTAGCGCTGACTCTGTTACGTGTAACGCTCAGCAAAAATGGGTGCCCTCTGATCAAATGTGTACCATACGCGTAGGCCACCTCTTATGAGATCTGGCATTACACGTGTTGGACATATTACGCGTATGATACGCGTAAAGCACAATCAATACATGATCTATTACGTAAAAACCAGGTTTGCACTTAAAACTGCTTCGTACCATACACGTAATGCACTCCCATTACACGTAAGGCTAGCGTAACATATGCGTAAGTCTTTTTCAGTTTGTTTAAATAATTTTTTTCAATACAATTGTGTCATTTTTGTTGTCTCTGTTACGCGACTCTGCTCGTATCACCTTGTTTTCTATATTTTTCCTTCTGTTTTTCCAATTCACAAATTTAGCAGGAATGTCTCAATCATCTGAAGAAGTCCAGAGTTTCCATTCTGAGGATTATGAAGAGCGTCACAGATGATTACGTTCTCGCAACGTTATTGAAGAAAAACAATGGGTTCTACAAGTTGGTGAGTTTCCAAAAGTGACTGTAGTTCTGAAGAGACAAAAGCTTATTCATCTGAACAATAATGTCAGGGCTGTCACGAAGGATTTAGTGTTGGAATTTTATGCAAACACGTACAGGATACCAAATGCAGGGGCTGAAACTGATGTTACTGAGATGGTGTCTTAAATCTGCGGGAAGCAAGTTCTGTACGACTGAAAGACGATAAATAGTGTTCTCAAATGAAAATTCTATGAATTTCATTGTGCCTTCTTTGACATGAAATACTCTGACAAGAATAGGTGGCCGTATGAGGAGATTAAGAGTTTGATTGCAAGACCGAGTAAGGATTGGCATCCAACATTGAAAGCAGTTCCTCAAAGATACTGGTTGTGGATTTAGCTCTCATTCCAAAAGTTTAGGTTACTTTATTCACCACACTCTGGATACTAATAGGAGTGGTTCGAACTTGATTACTGAACGAGCATTGGCTCTATACTTATTTCTCTAGAACTAGCGGCTGAACATTGGAAGGATTATTTCTATAGATATGGATGAGATAGCCCAGTCCCTGAAGAAGTCTCTGGGTCATGCTTCTGTGATTTATCTATTGTGCAAGAAGGCAGGAGTGACAGATCTAGGTGGGAATGTCATGTTGAGACCAACACGCTCATTAGACTCTATTTGGATGAAGGAGCGCACTGTGTTAGTTAAGGAGCCTCGACCTCTTAGGCAGTCGCATGACCACGAGGCAGGAACCAGTAGCACTCAGCGTCAAGATGCACCTCAGGGTGTATCTCATGCACCTCTTCTATTATTTATGAGGGTTCACGTGAGTACAAGCTTCAGATGTCGTAGTTCTGTTTGTTGTCACCTAGGGATACCTGGCCACTATTTGACACATCAGATTGACATGTGGGCAGATGCCCAACATTTCTGAGATAGGTTCGCAGGAGACCCACTAGCACCCCATTTCGGTCAGTACACCCAACCTGAACGGTCACATCCTATCTAGCTGGGCGGATTAATGACCCATCAGCAGCCTCCACAGAGTATTCCTAGGCCGTCACCTCAACAACAACCACATCAGCAGCCTCATCAGAGTTCCTTTAGACCCGACGCCCATCACCGCTTTCATGCAGGGAGCCCACGGGATTGACCCAAAGGACTTGATTGACTTCGATTCTAACATGCAGGATGAGAGTGTTGATGATCATGTGTAGATTTTTCTTATTTTCTCTTAGTCTATTTTTCTATTATGTATTTTTCGTTATTTCCCTTCTAGTGTACTTTTTGATTTTTCTGATGTACGTTCCGTATTTTTTATTTTTACTTTTTTTAAATATATTTTCCGTGTGTTTGTAATTGCCTGTTTCGAGTTTTTAGATTTTAATGAATTTTGTTGTTCCGTTCATACAATGACTTGTTCTTGTGTTTGAGTAAATTATGGTAACTGGCTATAGTGGATGATACTGATTACTTCCACGACATGCTTGAAAGTCCTTTATTTAAGTCACCCTGACTGTTTGATACGTCTGTAAAAGAATTGGATGCACTGTATTTAAGAGCTATTGATGGTGGAACAAAGTTGACATGATCAGGAGTAAAGTGCATTGATCAAAGAGGCAATAGGGAAGCTGTTAGTTTTACCTGCCCTGGTGAGTTTAGAAAAAGCCAAACACATATTTCATCATGATAGGAATATCAGGTAGGTATTTATATATCATGGTTTGCGCACGTTCTTTATGGTTGTTAACTGTATTAGTACACACACTGAGGCAATTTTTTGTTTATCACCTAAAGGCTTTCTAGCCATCCCATTATTATTATTATTATTATTATCCTTCGTTTACCCCATTTGAGACTGTATCCCTTTGTTTGGGTTATACCCTCTATTATTAACACATGGCCAAATTATTTCCTTAACCTGTTCAGAGTATTGGCCCATGCACGTGTTAAGCTTTTTCTAGTTTATTTGTGATTTCTATTTTGCATGTGTGATGCTTGGTGAATCTTCTTGCTATCATGAAATTGGTTATGAATTGATATTTTTACTTATTCTACTGCCTCATCATGTTGACATGCCTTGATCTTATTACCTTGACCATTTGTTGCTTGTTTCTTAGAAACTAGTTGTTGACATTTGTTTGGCTATTGATGTGACTCGTGTTTGATTCATTTGTGCTCCTTTCTTAATCTTTGAAATGTGCTAAACATGTTATGGTGTGGTTACTAACTTGTATGGATTCTTATATTATTTGGTTCATTTTTCTTTGTGTGCTAAATAATGATTTTTGGTTATCACTTCAAGATACAAATGCTTGTGCACTACTTGCTTGTCATTATCCTTGACATGTTATATGCCTAATTGGTGACATGATGTTTTGACTTATGAGTTGATTAGTTACCTTAGTACTTGTTTTACATATGTTTTTATTCAATCATGATCTTAGCTTTGATACTTGAGGCTTTTCTCTATACTCCTTTGATATTATTGATCCGCTGTCGCGCACGAATAAAAAACGAGTAGTTTGAAAAACAGTAGTTTATCGACAATGACTCGAGTCGTATCACAAGGATTCTTGTATTATTTCAACCAACTAAAGAAAAGGTTGTTGGGGGGGGGTTAAGTTTTTATTTATAAAACAAGAGAAAAAGTGATTAAAATAAGTGATTATCAATTAAGCTAAAAACGACTAATCTTACTGATTCGGATTCCGACTTATCATCGACTATTATAACACCAATCCCTAAGCGGCTTCAATCCTATTCTATTATGATATTAATCAGACAAGCTCTTATCAAAATCATACGAATTAGGTTCCTGTTACTGAATTAAGCAAACAGTTAAGAATATGACGAGTTAACGAATTAAGCAAACGATAACACGCAACTAAATTTAGGAACATGCATACAATCGAATTTAATCAATTCTATCCTATGAACACAATTGAATTAAGCAAACGATTGCAATAAAATTAAGTAAATGATTTCATATAAAAGAATTGAACAGAAATAGAATTAAATTGGTATTATAATAACCTCAAAGTGATGGAACCTGTAAACAGCAGGATTTGCCTTGGGAATTAGTTTTCCATTAAAATCGTACAAAACACAATGAAATTCGTAAAAAGAAGGTAAAGTGATAGTAGTACGGCTGCTAGGTATAAGAAAGGATCAACACTTCTGGTTTTAACCCAACTGGGTCGAAAAACATAAAAAACCCGACCCATAACTAAATATTTCAAACGACAGATTTCGGGTCTTGACTTCAACGAATTATTTGGACCTGCTACACTCTGAATCATCCTCTTTCTCAAACATAAAAGTTGTTGCTCTCTATCTTAACTTTTCAACGCCTATTAGAACATGTAATTCCAATTCTTGCAGCTCCAGTTATGATTCAAACAGTGGACAAATATCAAATAACCGCTAAAGTTGAAAATAAGTTGCGAAAATAAAATAAAGGTAAAAACAAACTTAAATATAAAAACGCATTAAAATAGTAAAAATACTCAAATAAACAATAGGAATGCCTAAGTATAACAATGGAAGAATGTGTATGAAGATATACTGATCAAATTTCCCCACACTTAAACTTTTGCACTCTGAGCAAAATCTTATCAAGACTCATGAAAAACAAAAGCATTTAGATACTCATTATAGGCTGTGAACTCTTCTTCGGTCAAAATTGCATCGATAGGTACTAATTTTGTACACTAAGGATATCGTAAGAACACAAATCCGCAATTGTGCGGTCATAAAGCTCCCTCCTATACAAACCAATCTAAATCATGTTATTATGCTTAAGTCTAACTTACCCATCCTCCTTTTTGCTCTCTTTCATTCTAATGCAATCACATTAAGCTCTTTATCTATTCATACACATGGTAAATAAGCTTGTTAGTAACTATGATTCATATATTTTCAACAATTCAAAATTAAACACTTTTGCTTTTTTTTTTGAAGGTTTCACAACCGTTAGCCTAAGTGACCGGGTGAGGGTCACCTAACTTAAAAGGCGGATTCCTACTTAGACCTCTTATTAAGCACGAGATCATTCACTTATTTGCATCAATTTAATTACTTAGTGTGTGATTTCTAGATGGTGTTGACTGCTAGATAACTACTTAAGAGCTATTAAAGGATAAGAACTCAAGGTTATGTCATAACAAAGATTTAAATTGATTTTCATATTCGGTAGACTTAAGGTGTTAAAATAGTACCGATCTTATAAAATTTTCACAAGTCTCCATAATCTAACCTCAAATTGATCTATAACCTAAAAATTTCAAAAGATGCATTGTGTTTCTAAGTAAAAAAATTTAAGAACAAAACCAAAACAAAGAAAACAGAAAGAAAACAAAACAAAGAAAACAGAAAGAAAACAAAACAAAGAATGATTCCCTCACCCACACTTAAAACATGCATTGTACTCAACGAAAGGACATAACTATTAAATAAGGGTGAGAAAAAGGAAATAACACACCCTAAGAGTCAAGGTGGATAGGTGATCATATAAGCAGCCTTTCCCAAAGAGAGATCTTTTACAGGCTCCTCTCCCAAAGTGGGGATGTCATAAATTAACTTTGGATAGCATCCATTGACCTTGAAATATTTATTAGTGCCTTCGAATTTTATTCCAGGATCAAAGGAGAATCTTCGATAAGTAAAAGTGTTGAATGGGTACGTGAAAGTGGTCTCCTTTTCCATAACATCAAGAATTAAAGGATTAAGAGGCTGCCTCACCGCTTTTCTTCCATCTTCAATTGAGGCCCTACGCATACTCATGTATGGGCTAAAATCACGAGTGTCGACCAAGGTCCATCCAATTATCTTTTTATGTTCCTGCAATAAATTTTCTTCCTGCTCAAATTGAAGCTTTGATGAATAATATAAATACTCAAGAAGTGGTTCAGAATATGGTTGTTCAGTAGAATGTTTGGTTAGGGAAGTCGGGATGTCGAGAGCTTCAGCTGTATAAACAACTTCAAAAACTCCATCTGTAGGAAAAATGTTAACTTGTAAGGCATCCTCAATCTCAGAACAAAGGTTAGTTTCAATACATTCATCATATAAGTAACTATCATTAAAATAAGACAATGATGGAAAATCAGCTGCAAACAAATTAATACAAGTATCATCAACCAACTCAGAAATCAATTCAATATGAAAAACAGAATGCTCTTCTTCCTCATCAATCTTCTTACTTTTCAGTACTATATGTGGAAAAAGAATCGGTGGTACATACTCTTTTCCAGGCTCAACAACAATGGAAGGTTCAGGTTCAAGTTCAGGTTTGACCTCAACAACTTCTTTATTTTTTTCTAGGGCTGGTTCTGCAACTTTTCCAGATCTTAAGGACATTGCACTCTCATTAGGGTTAGGGACGTTAGGATTTACTACTATTTGGGCAGGTAGTTGGTTTGATCCTTGAGATTGTTGTATGGCATTCATTAAAGTGGCAAGTTGTTCAATTTGTGTCTGTAAGGTCTGAATACTAGAATTTGTTTGTTGCTGAAATTAGAGATCATTTACAAAGGCCCTCTAGTGAAGGTCCAGAAGGTGTAAAGGTGGTTACTTGTGGAGGATTATATGGTGGTGGTAATGTTAACATTAATTCTTGTTTCACTAAATAAGTAAGCTCGTCAAGTCTGGTTTCTAGAGCTTTGTTGTAAGAAGAAACCTGAATCTCATTCACACATTTTGTTTGGACAAAATTGTTTCTAGTTGTAAATTGTTGGGAGTTGAGTGATATATTCTCAATCAAGGCTTTGGCAGCAGCCGAGGTCTTATCAACAAGTGTTCCACCACTAGCAACATCTAATATGTTTCTATCCATTGGTAGCAATCTCTCATAGAAATACTGGATAAGTAACTGTTCGGTAATCTGGTGTTGCAGACATCTGGACACTAATTGTTTGAATCTCTCCTAGTATCCGGATAATGATTCCATGTCAATCTATGTAATACCACATATATCTTTTCTGATTGAGGCAACTCTTGAGGTAGGAAAGTATCTCTGTAGGAAGACTTTCTTCAAATCGTTCCAGGTTGTGACAAAATTAGGCTTAAGATAGTAAAAGCAATCTTTGGCAGCTCCCTGTAGTGAAAGCGGGAAGAGTCTTAGCTTGATGTGATCTTCTATGATTCCTTCAGGTCTCAAAGTTGTAGAGCATACAACCTGGAATTCTTTCAGATGCCTATACAGATCCTCACCTGCAAGACCATTAAACCATGGCAACAAGTGTATTAAACCAGGTTTCAATTCAAAAGGTACAGTAACAACATGATATTTAATACATAAATCATTATAATTCACATCAGGAGCAACAAGTTCTCTGAGAGTTCTTTGGTTAGCCATATTAAATTCAATAGGAAAATCAACAAAGAAAAAGAAAACAAATAACTAATTCAGCAATGCAGCAACAATTAGGAAAATACCAACAATGTCCCTATTTAGAAAAAGAATGAAAAATTAGAAAAGAGAATAAAATAAAATCTAAAAATTATCAAAATATTACTAAAAATCAAATAAAATCAGAATAATTCTTTACAAAAAATTTCGGATTTTTTTGAAAATATGAAAATAGAAATTAAATCAAATAAAATAGAAAAATAAGGAATTTGTGATTTTCGTCGATTTTTTTCGAATTTTTTGGAAAAAATTCGGAGCAAATCAAAACAGTAGCTTTCAACTTACTTGATAGGCTGAAACGCTTACCCCTATTCTGCAACCCTGAAAATTAACACACAAAAACAAAAAACAAAAAAATCTAACAAAACTCTAAAATTAAAATTCTAAAATTGGCTAACATCAACAAAAATCCCCAGCAACGACGCCAATTTGATCTGCTGTCGCGCACGGATAAAAAACGAGTAGTTTGAAAAACGGTAGTTTAGCGACAATGACTCGAGTCGTATCACAAGGATTCTTGTATTATTTCAACCAACTAAAGAAAAGGTTTATGGGGGATTTTAAGTTTTGATTTATAAAACAAGAGAAAAAATCATTAAAATAAGTGACTATTAATTAAGCTAAAACGACTAATCCTACTGATTCGGATTCCGACTTATCATCGGCTATTATAACACCAATCCCTAAGCGGCTTCAATCCTATTCGATTATGATATTAATCAGACAAGCGCTTATCAAAATCATTTGAGTTATGTTCTTGTTACCGAATTAAGCAAACGGTTAAGAATATGACGAGTTAACAAATTAAGCAAACGATAACACACAATTAAATTTAGGAAGATGCATACAATCGAATTTAATCAATTATATACTATTGCACCCCAAAATTTGCCTAACCTTTTTTTAACTTAGTTTGTTTCATTGCATTTTCATAGCATTAGCATACCATTGTTCATTTACAGGGGATTGAGAGAGGTGTGCCTAGAAAGAGGAGATTACCAAAGTTTCCAAGTCTAATCAAGAGGTCTCATTCAAGCTATCAAGAGCATATCATCATCAGAAGAAAGTCAAAGTTCTTTGAAAGAGCAGATGAATGAATATGGTTCACCTCCTATCTTGGAGGTCATGTGGAGATCATTAGATGATATTGAGTCCTTGGTTATGGATGTAGAGTATTGTGGGAGCTCATTGAGTGTCATTGAGGAGCTCATCCAAGTCATTATATCAAGTGTAAGAAGCCACAGTCAAAGGTGGTGCAGCTAGGGTTTTCATCTGATCAGCCCTAAGTCAACTGGGAAATTGAAAGAGATTAAGACTCATTTCCAAGTCCTTATGATCATGGAATGTTGTGCTGAGGCATCTAAGAAGTTATTCCAAGATCAAATTAAGAAGAATCAAGAGTGTGAGAAGTTGCTAAGCTAGGGTTTCTAAGCTTGTCAGTGTAAAATCCCCTATTTAATGCATAACTTCAAGACTACATATATCAAGATACAAGTTTCATCTCATCTTGACTCCAACATGAAACTTGTAGAGCATGTTTCTAGCTTTCTTTTGAGTACTAGAACTCATTCATTGGATTTCTAGAACTCAAGTTATGATGCTGACAAGTTATGGGTCCTCAGATGAATGTGATTTTGGTCAACAAAAGTCAACCAACTTCCAAGACATTTTTGACCTAGAAGGATGTTTCTCCTCACTTTTACCCAAACATGAAAGTTTTTCCTTATGATCTTAGCTTTCCAAAAAGTACTAGAAGTCCTTCATCTGATTTGTAGAGATCAAGATATGAAGCTTGCAAGGAAGGGGTATTTTGGGAAACTTTGATTATAGGTCATTTTGGTTATAGGTTAATTTCATGATTTTGCACACTTCAAATGGAACTTTCTCCAACATCAAAATTTTTCCAAATGAGCTCAATTACATCTCCAAACAATCACTTGTCATGGATATGGCTTGTATATGAGAATTGGTGAAGGAAATTTCATGGAAAAAGCCTTAAAAGCCATAAATTCAATCAAATTCATTTGGACCATTTCATAACATGTTTATGCATTTTTTGAGTCACCAAAACCTACAAAATGAGATGCCAAAATCAGAAATAAAGTTTGAGGTCATTTTCACATAGAAATTCAAAGTTGCTTCAAGCTTAAGGTACACTTCCAAAATCAACCAATGGATCATAACAATGAGCTAATCGTGTCCATTGGATTTCCTTACATCACAAGCAATGAGTTTGAATCAAGTTTGGAGCTGTTTGAGCCAAAAACAATCTTGAATTACAAGCTTGATGTTCAAAATTTTGGATTTCTCAATTGCCACAAACAGACCTTAATTGGGCCTCCATTCAATCTAGATCCATTGTATATAATTCTCAGATGCTTCACAAGTGTTCAGAGGGGATTTTGGAGCAAAATTGGAGGGAAATTCAGTTACACGAGTTGAGATAAAAGTGAAGAAGTGAAATCCAAATCCAAGCCAATACAATCAAATTTAAGGTGATAGCAAGCTCCATTGAAGTTTCTTGAAGCTTTCTGGCTGGTTTTGCACGAGCTTCATCAACAAATCAAGGCCCAACAGAGGCACTCCGCTAGGTAAGTTATTCTTCACAAATTCTCTCTGTTCATGCATCAATCACATGCCATTTTCATAGATTCATGATCCCCTAGCATTATAGATCGTTTCTGGATGGGTTTGATTGTTGTTCTTGACAATTCTTGGATGTTGCTTGAAATTGATTTGATTCATATTGCTTGATTTATGAGAGATTAATGAAAACTAAGGCTATATTCTTGATGTACACATTAAGAGGATCAATCTGGTATAAAAAATTGCAAGTTTTGGTGAAGTTTTCAGTCATCAACTCCGGGCAGGCTCGCCGGAGAAGATGATCGGGGAATAGTACCCCCACCGTGTGGTTTTTATTTCTGTTGCCAACATGGATTGCCACGTATAACGTTGAAACCTTGACCTAGACCAGATGAATGGTTGAGACTCGCTCTGACCGCCCAAGGATTTAGTTGACCAACCACGTAGGATAAGTGAAACGCTTCGTTTCAGTCAGTGCAGAGTTCGTTTGGATCTTGGGCTCCCAAATGACTAATGGCACCCCACTTATATATGGCCCATGGAAATGAACTAGATATATTTGTTAAATTCCACGCACGTTTTTCATTTTTATTTTCTTTCATTTTTTTCCCATTTTATATGCTGTTTGATTTTAATCTAAATAAAATACTTTAATGAATCTAAAAATCTTGAAAAAAAATATTTCCATACACTTTGCAATGTTAATTGATTTTATAAAATTTTCAATTAATTTTTTAAGACATTTTCCAATTAAATCTTGATTTTCACTTTTGAGGTATTTTAATTGGATTGAAATTGCATATCCCATGTTCTTGATTTTATTTTGTGATGAATTCTCCATGTTAATGGATGATTTTTATTTAGCATATTATTGAAATGTTAGATGATTTTTGGAAATTTTTACCCCTGGTTTTATTACCATTTGGTTAGGGTTTTAGTTGGACTCTTAGGACCCTCGATTTACCCTTGCTTTTAGGGTATCCCTTAGAACTTTCCCTCTGTTTGCATAGTCTTGTTTAGACTTTTTCCCCATGGCTTTGGCCCCTGGTTCCTAACACCTGAGGAGCCATATATGATTTTATTTGTCATTTTTTGAGATTGTTTGCTATTTTTAGGGTATTTCACAAGTTAGGTGTCCTATAATTGAAGCTTACACACATGCTTGAACTAATAGGCCTTGAAAATGATATTTGTGCAAACTTTTGAGCACCAACTCTTGCTGTTTTATACCCCTAAGATGTTGAAGCATGTGTGGGTTCAATTGTAGGTCCTAATGTGGTTTGTAAATTGTTGATACTTGCCTTTCTTTTAGGGTTTTGCTTGTGCACATGTTGAATGTTTCTTATCTTTTACATGATTCCTTTACAATCTTTTGGTGCATTTCTTTTCATTTACTTTGAGTACATTCTACCTTCATCTATACTTCTGTCCTAGGACTTTAGGATCCTATTTATGGAAGTTTAGTCCCTCCTTAGGAGGAACTTGAAGCATGCCATAAGTAGTGAGCCTTTGAGGACTCTTGGTGTGTTTTATTTGCATATTGAGTGTGGTATGATTGGTTGAGTGCCCTTGTGATTTCCTTAGGTTCCCACTTTGCCTCCCTTCATTTTATTCAATCATTTCCTTCTTTCCTCTTCATTTGGTGTGATTTTGTGCATTAGGATTGAGGTATGCATGTTGTAAGCTTCTATCTTTCATTTTCTTACTTGCATTAAAGGTTGAGATGTGCTTGTGGAGGTGTTTAACCCACACTTTTTCCTCCATTTGCTTGTGTGTTATTTTCCCTTTGTGCATTTCCTACTTGCATTAATAAAGGTTGAGATGTGCTTGTGGAGGTGTTTACCCCACACTTTTTCCTCCTTTTGCTTGTGTGTTATCTTCCCTTTGTGCATTTCCTACTTGCATTAATAAAGGTTGAGATGTGCTTATGGAGGTGTTAACCCCACACTTTTTCCTCCCTTTGCTTGTGTGTTGCATAGCATATGCATTCATTCATTCTTATCTCATGTTTTGTATCATGTTCTCTTCTTCTCTTTTCTTACCATGCTCCCTTAAGATTTCTAATCTCCTTGATAGACACTAGGATTTAAGCCATGTATGAGAACATTAAGTAGAATTTCCCTTTAACCTCAACTATAGGTTCATCTTGCATGACAACTACTAGGTTTTGAACTAGTTTCCCTTTAGTTTGTCCTCTCTCTTTCTCATCTCAAATCATTTCTAAAACACTTAATAAAGGTTAATGAATGTTGTACGCTACGAGCCTTAAGTACTTGGGAAATGGTGATTGGGGGGCTACCTCTCAATTGCTTAGAGTGTTTAGTATACATCCTTAGGACGATATGCGACACATTCGCTCCTAGGTCATAGTCTTTAGTGCAACATGAATTACAAACAATTCAAAAACACTTCTCTTAAAAGACTTCAAAAACAAATGATCAAACTTCATTTTGTCCTTTGGGACCCTTAATAATGGAAAACCCTTTTCATAAAAAGAGTTTCGTTAACTCTTAGTTCTACCGCAAACAGGTAATGCCTAAGTCTCCAATGGTCGAGCTGCGTACGCCTAACTGCTAGAACTGTTTGTTAACCCTACTCGGGTAAAAACTCTTGAACCAACCGGTGTTCTTATTTTCCCGAACTAAGTTTGCTATGATTTCTCATACCAGATGAGAATACGTAGGCACGATGTCGCGGTGAAAATCGGATACCAAACTATTGATTAGTTTGAATCTTTAATTCATTTTGCAACCGAACTTTGATTTGTCCAAAGGAAGGGATAAAGATCGAAATTTCCACTATGCAATGCAAATGCAAGGTTTAGAGAGTTATAGGTTCGGGGGTTGGTTAAACTTAGGGAAGGTACTAGCATCCTAAGTTTCTGTAGTACTCTACAGGAACCTCTTGTTTTATGTTTGTTTACTGCTAAGTGTTTATCTGCTTAATGGTTGAAAGACCCTAGGGGTTTATTTCTAAGTATACTCGATAAGGTATCGCACCTTGTGCCTACATATCCTTACGGGAGTGGAATCAGAGTATGTTGTAGTTCACCCTAAAGGGTTAGAGGAGCTCTTTGACTGTGGTCAAAATTCCTACGGGTTTAGGGTAGTTGATTGATTGAGTTTAGGAGAAGAGATGAGTCTTCATTTTAAGGGAGAGATAACCGCCACAAAATGTAAAAGGGGTTGTAGGAAATGGTCTTTGCATCATCTTAAGAAAAGGTCTTACATACTCGGATGGTCGCCAAGCATGCCTTTGTCGCTCTTAAGGCAAAGTCCCTACATGTTTGATTGTATTGTTGTGGGGTGGAGATTATATCTCGCTTAAGATGATTAACATCTATTCTCTGATGTGTTTGTAAAAATTGTATTGTTTTGATTGTTTGTTTCTATGTTGTAAAGATTAAGGTCCTTCCTATAGGGTAGGATCTATCCTAAGTGATCAGCTTGAATGGACTCAAGGATCGAAGGGAATATGATGCATATGATGTGCAACTACACGCAACGTTGAATTATGTGTAGGTTTTTCCTTTGGACGGAATGCGATGTATGAATAGATAAATATGATAATGTAAATGAATTGCAATAATGTAAATTGCAGAAAGATAAACCATACATGAACGCATGAAAGCGCTAAGTGAGTGTGTGTGCTTTGTGACTAAGATAAAGCAGATAAAGATAAATGATGTATACGCATGAAAGCGCTGAGTGTAAGTGCATGTGTCGTGGGTGCACGATTGATTATATATCACGATGTTGATTGATTTTAATCGTTTGATTTAGTTTGAAAGTGTTGAATTGATTTTATTATAAGAAAAGCTCTTGTTTGTTAATTATTTTCCTTAAAAAAACAGATTTACCCACTATAAAAAAACAAGAGTTTATATAAAAAGTTATTATATAAAAAAAATGTAACATGAATATATTGTCACTTATTTAGAAAATTAGTTCTTTAAAGGGTGTTTAAAAAAAGCTAATTAAAGTGGATTAGTTAATTACTAAAAAAACAAGAGTTTTAAAAAAACTGATTAGCGGCTTGATTAAGAATCAATGGGGGAAAGCATGCGATTAGTGTGTGTGTGTGATTAGTGATTTAATATTACAAGATAAAATAATAAAAATAAGAAAAACGAGTGGAAACGGAGAAACCCTTAATCCCCTTTCCCTCCCGCGATCGCCATTCTCAGTCTCTCCTCTCTCTCGCTCAAATCTCGGTCTGCTTACGATTTCTTCTTCCGCTTCCCCAAACCTGAAACATAAACACACAAATCACAAGCTTCAATAAATTAGACGGAAAAGGATGGGTTACCGCGAGTTAAGGGCGTCGGAGGATCTGCTTTGGTTCCGACGGTGTGGTTGAGGTCTTGCGGTGGAATTTGAGAGCTTGGATCGGTCTCTGATGATGGCTTGGAATCGCGGCGGCTGGTTTAAGGCTCTTTCAATAGAGAAGATAAGTTTTCTGTTTCCAATCTCTTGTGATTTTTTGATCTAGGGTTTTGGGTTTGTGCTATCGATCCTCTTTATAGGCTTTTTTCAGAAATCAATCTTGAGATTTGGTTTAAAAGGCTTTGAAAATTTGATTGGATTTCCTATTTCGGTTTAGGCAAATATCTGGAACCTTTCCTTTCCTGTCCGATTCTTAATGATTTGATTAACTGACCTTTTACTCTGTACTTTAATTTCAGGATTTGATTCATTCTTTGAGTAGGATATTCTCCCCTAAGGAATATTCTTCAATTAACTCGCTGATTCCTTGGATTTTGCCTTCGAACAACTTCGACAAAATGGATAGGATTGTGACTCTGTCGGTAAGAACCTCAACTCTTGTGTCATCAAAATTCTTCCCAATTTTATTCGAATGTTTTGCTGACCAATCACTTTACCTGAACTGTAATACTAGGGTTAAAACGCCTTCATCGTGAGACGGATTGTGGAGCACGCTATCGACAGTTGTTGCGAGCTTCAAGACTAGAACTTGGCTTTGCTTGTGGTATTATTCGAGAATCTTACTGGACTGATCATGTCTTCTCTTGTGAATTGGTCCTTAACAGTAGCCGTCGGGTCAGCTCGTGAGGGAGGTTCTTGGAGCTTCGCACTTCAACGCAGGGTAAACTTCTTTCCCGTCTAAACTTAATTCATAAGGTCTTTGCTTAAACTGATGCATACTTGTTTCTGGAACTGATAATGGTGTTATCCTATTCATTAAGGCGTCCGGTAATCATTTTAGGAAGCAAGTCGTCGGTGCTCGAAGAGTCAAGTGTAAGAGGGCTCAGAATCTTCTTCTGCAACATCTACGTGCAGGCATACATTAAAATGAAGTATCTTCTGTAAAAGACTAATCGATGGAGTGACTAATCTTGCCACATAATTTGTTTAACATCTCATTTAATTTCCTTCTGTTGTAGATTTCTATGCAAGAACTGATTATGTTGCCTTGGTGAGAACTCGGAGAAAGGCTGGAAGTATTTTCAAGGACCATGAATCCTACTTGTTCAACCAAAATCGACGGGGGTCCGAGCGAGCTCATATTGCCTCCTGTCCTGGCCAATTCTAACACTTAAAAGTTAAGGATTCCAATTTTTCATGCTCTTGTTCAACACCTGATGACTGTTAGCTTTACACATTCCATTGTCCTTCATCCAAACTAATTTTGTTAAACTGGCAGCACCATCTTCTTTCTTCTCTTTACTGTAAGCAATTGGGGAATGTCAAAGTTTGATCTCCTCAGACACTTTGGTTTCTTTTGCCATGCAGGTGCGATCGTTCGAATGTCATAGGAGATGGCATAATCGAAAGTTGTATGCACTTCAACTTGGAGTGAATCTGCTCTTGTTCTTGTCGACATTGTGGATTCGAAAAGAGGTACCGGCATAGCTTACTCTTGCAATATCTATGATCTGGCTCCTGTCTTTAAAACAAACTTATTTAAGCCTTGAATTTCCCCTTGTTCTGATGGAGTTGGTGTTGTTTTGCGTCTGTTGTAAACATTGTGTAAATCATTGACCGTTTGGTTACTTGCAGGAATCCATTGTGAACACGACACAACTCCTATGGATGTGAGAAAGAAACAGTATGGAAGGTAAGGGTTATATCCGTGCTCTTTGAACTATTTCGCTCTGTTTTCAAGGGTTGATGGGCTGCTTCAATTTGTATTGGTGGCAGTAGCGACAGTGCTGGCTGGTAATTTGCGGCAGCTTACGGTGAAAACAATTTGTTGCTTTGAGAATTAATGACGAAAGTCTGGTTGTGAAATAATGCAGGTTGTTACTAGCAGCTGCTCTGATAAATTCATGGTGGGTTCATGGTGTATTCACTTGGAATTGGCTACTAGTAGTAACTTTTTGACTAATCTGCTTCCGTTCAAACATGTTTTAACGTTGATTTATAGGACGCACCACGAAGTCTTGGGGACAGGAGTTACCGAATGAAGACGAGGCTTGAGTTTTAACATGTCCTGCTGGTGAGACCTTGTGGATTATGGAACAGCGGAGCAGCGTAGACAAGTCCAAACCAATATGAGAAGGTAAATCACTTGGCCTGATCTCAGTGTCTGATATCGAAATTCCTGATAAACTGTAACCCTCTAAAGACAAATTTACAACATTTCAGAAGTGCTCGGTTGATCTTGCGGAGGCAAACAATGTGATAGGCTGAATCCTCTTTATTGAGATATACCTGCACAAGATGGTCTCCACCCGGTAAACTATCGCTGGTTCCGATAAGGTTTAACATAGCGTTGTTATTGAGTTATAGAAAATACCAACTTAGCTTTTACTTTTCTCATGTTTGTTGTCATGCAGGTCAGCATTTACGATGTTTTGTGGTACTCGTACTTAGTGTTACAAAGTTGGCGTGATGTCCAAAAATGTCTCCTTATGGTTCGAGTTCGAACTTTGAGTACGGAATTATGGATGAAAATTATTATGGTGACGGGATGAAGCCTGAGGTGCTTTAATTCCAGCAATGGCGACTAACCTTCATGTTATACAAAGACACTTTGCTGGGTCACTCAATACTCTGTTAGCTTCCACAATTGGCTTGAAAGCAGCCTTTGCCCCAGCAGATTTGTTTATCAGGATGAAGTAGCAGCGCGAGCTCTCTATACTGTTTCTTTATCATAGCTTCTTTTAGCAAATTCGGTTAGAAGAATTCCATACCAGTCCATGTCAGGCGCAAAGAGTTTGTTCTGTGCGGCTTAATGACGTCAGCGGTGGTGTCGTAGGACACATGAAATAGCACTGGAGCAGAGCACTCCGTTACTTTGGCATCTTATGAATCTTAGGCCCTTTATTTGAACTTGATAGATGTATGGAAAATTAACCTTTTGTAGGAAACTAATGAACGATGATGTATTGTATTTTGAAATTAGCTCATTCCAAATAATTTTCTTATTGTGAATTTAAAGTTCACGACCTTGGGATCTCTTGAGTTTGGATCTTGATTCGAAATATATGTAAGTCCTCTTAATTCCATAACTTGAGTACACCATGTTTCATGCCTTGAATCTTGAAATTCCATGCTTGATCCTTGAAATTTGAGCTTTTAACAACCTTCTGCATTACTCTTGAGTCTTGTAAGGCAACTAGACCTTATATCCATATATGCAAAGTTTGGCGCTTGTCATGAACTTTTGAAAAGAACATGGATCTTAAATATCTAACTTGGTAAATTTCAAAGATGAAACTCTTGTCATGAATTTTGTGGATATTTCAAATTGAATCATGACTTGATTTTGAATTCCCCCTTTTTTTGCACTTCATGAGCATAATGGATCAATCTTGAATTTTAGCCTCATAAATCCCTGGTATGGAGCTTATTGGTTGTATTTTGAACAATGGTAGACAACCCTCGACAACAAGATGGCATAAACCCCAATCCTTGAATAATAGGCCTTTATAGGTATTGCTTCGTGATCCCCTGAATTGCCAGTAGTAACCTATCTTTCACACGATAACCAAACAAGTTGGTTAAAATGGTTAGCTATGCATAATGATTGACTGGGAATGAATGTTATCTCCACTCGATATTACTGCGTCTGCACGAATTGGTTAGTCACATAGATATAAAATATTTTAAAATAAAGTCAAATAATAATATAAAAAGCGCAAAAAGAGGTGGCATCTTACGGTCAAAAATTAGGGTGCAACAGATGCCCCTATTTAAGTTACTCCTATTCGGAGATACGGAGACTGAAATCTCTGTCTCGACGAGATAGGAGGGACTTAAATACAAACATTGCGAGAATTTTTGGCCCTAAGAAGCCACCGAATGCAGATGATATGCAATGATATGAGAATGCAAGACGGACAAAATCTGTGAGAAAGAGGTCATGAACTGGACGCAACATGCTAGACAGAAAAGCAACAGATCCAACAAGGCGGGACCCTACGAGGACATGGACAATCACTCATGGGAAATCTCCAAACGTGTAATGGTAACTCATGCATCAGTGATGCAGTGATTTTGACGATTTGTGATCGAAAGATACTTTTGCTACCGAGGTGGTGATCAATAGTAACTCAAAATGGATCCTCTTTATTATTTTATATTTTGTAACTCAGCTGAAACGGTAAAATGTATAACCTCTCCTGGCATCATGGTACGGGGACCATGAGCTAGTCTCGGTCTTTGATGTCATTGTAATTGTAGATGTTGTTGTAGTTGTTGAGCTTCCCCGAGCATCATGACATGGGAGTCATGCGCCGGTCTCAGTCTCTGATGTCAAACTTCCCCTTGCTCCATGGTATGGGAACCATGAGCTGGTCTCGGTTTCTGATGTCGAACTTCCCCTTGCTCCATGGTATGGGAACCATGAGCTGGTCTCGGTTCCTGATGTCAAACTTCCCCTTGCTCCATGGTATGGGAACCATGAGCTGGTCTCGGTTCCTGATGTCAAACTTCCCCTTGCTCCATGGTATGGGAACCATGAGCTGGTCTCGGTTCCTGATGTCAAACTTCCCCTTGCTCCATGGTATGGGAACCATGAGCTGGTCTCAGTTTCTAACCAAAATGATGGAAACTCGTGAGAGCGTCTTCAAAGAGGGGTTGTAAATTTGCTGATTTGTAGATTGTAACTGTAGTTGTAAATTGTAATGTTGATGTAGATGTTCGACTGTGAGCCATAGTGCCATTGTAGATTGTATGTTGTAAATTGTGACACTGTAGAATTGTTGATGTAACTGTTGTAGATGTAATCTTGTAATTGTAGAGTTTTGTAGATGTGATCTTGTACTTGTAATTGTAGATGCAATTTGTATTGTATTGGCAATTTGTAGAATGTGCACCGGGGATCTTCAAAAGAGTTATAAACCGGTTGATACGTGGAGTGTCCTCTTGTAAGGAGATATGTCATTGATAGTACTCGTAATGAACTCTCTGAGGAAGATCATTTTGAGGTATCTTTGCTGTAAACGTAAAAATATGTAAGATTGTCGTAGCAGAAATCCTCAAATGGGGAAGTATCTGTAATGTCCCTTGTTTTGTCTTGATAATCTTGAAATAATCCACTGGGGATAGCCAGATTGTCTTGAGGAAGTTGTTGTTTGTCGTTTTGAGAAAGGATCTGCCCAAAACGAGTTGCTCAAGTAAAGAGATCTTCTGTCATTTAGTTGTAAGTTGTTGAAGAGATCTTGTAATGTTGTTGAAGAAACGTTGCGTCTTCAATGGTGATCCTCATAATGTCAAAGTGCAAAATGCACTTTTGATCCATGTTCAAAAGCTGGAGATGTTCATAGTGTGATTGCCAAAGACCGAAGTTTAATTCGGGAAATAACCGAAGAGAAACTGTCAAGCAAGACTCAACCATAGAGGCATAAACTCCAATGGAAATGTACTGAAACAACTGCCTTCCACGAGGATCGAACTTCGTGGGGAAATAGAAATATTGAGTTTTTTCTGCTTAGGGCTGACAATTCTATTTGGAAGAAATAAGACACGCCCAAATACCCAAGGGTAAACGCGATTGAAGAGATAGAGTAAGACATACAAAGGATGCACAAAATGCCAATGTTATGCTATCTACTTATATGATATGAGTATGCTTATGCTGACAAAACAGATGAAAGCAAAGACCGAATACGGGATAAATGTCCTGGAACAAACGTCCGACCAATCTTCAAAGATAGAAATATCACTGAGGATAGATGGAGAACCAAATGTAGGATCCCGATCCTGCTTCAAAACTTCGTGATTCTCTTTGAGGAAAAATGATTAATCCAATTGGGGATGTATCATCTTGATAAGCTTGACGTGTTGTATGAAATTGTAGACGGAGGTACCCAGACCGAAGTTTCATAGGGGATAAAATAAATATCCTGGGTCTTCGTAGTTGTTGAATATGTTAGGGTTGAGCTTCCTGAGGATGAAGTAGACATCTTTTTGCTCCAATCTTCAAATGCCCCAAGTCACATAGTTGAAAAGTAACATCTAGAGAGGATTTTACAGAAAACATGATGTCCAAATGCCCCATTGTTTTCAAACTCTCTAGAGATTCACCGAATCTCGACGTAACTGCCCCTGATTGGCGGTAAGTGAGTCCTTTGAATTTCTTCCAGTTGAACCCAAGACTTGCACGGATGAAGTTTTCTTTCGGAAGAATGACTTGCCCCAAGCCAGCAAAGCCTTCAAATATCATCGTCGATGTCTGTATGTGGTCTTTCTAAGATGTCAAGCGTATTTAACACATTTGAAATATCCATTTTGAAATGGTTAATGCAACACGCGTTTGTCTTGAAGTTTTGAAAAAGGGTATCGCAATAACTTGTGATCGAAACCACTAGTTAGGATACAAATTGAATCATTATTTATAAAGCCGATTTAAATTTGAGCATAGCTCAAGGAGTCAGGAAACAATATCTCATCGAGTATGCTTTCGAATTAGACCCTACCTCAATTAGGACTTTGAAGGTTGTATATGGGCTTAATTTATGACTTGTAAAATGGAGGTGGAAATGGTTAGTATATTTGTGCCCACCCAATTTTTGAGAGATGTTCGTCATTTTTGATATCACCCTGCCCCAGGTTAAGAAAATGATGTTTGAAAGGGTTGGGGAGAAAGAGAACGGATCCTCAATCAAGGTTTAAAAGAAAGGGTTGACTATGTTGGCTTTCAAGAGGTTTAAAAATGATGCCTTACATCCTCAGTAGGGTTTTCATTCGAAGCATACAACAAGAGATCATGTGTTTTACTTCATCATCCTCCTTCCAGTTCTCTGTCAGAGCGAGAGATCGGGTAAAAGTCGGTATTATAAATAATTTTGAAAACTATTTGAGTGAAAACGAATGGATTTCTTCAAGTCAAACAGTTATTGCATTACTTATTCAAAACAGAAAGTTCTTACATGCAAAATATGCTTTTAACCAAAGAAATAAACACACAAACAAACGAAAGAAATAGGAGGTTCTTCTGGAGAGTCCTTTCCAGGATCTTTATTGTGCTCTCGTGTAGACGGGAGGATATGCAGAAATGTCTGGTGCGCAGCTTTCAGACACGGTGTTGACGACCTTGAATCATGCCTGGGGAGGATGAACCTTGTCGAGATAGGGGGCTATCTCGCACATAAGGGACGGAACCCTCAAAGAACAAGACTCTATCTTTGACCAAATTTTGGACGTCTGCTTTCATGCCGTAACAACTCTCGATATCGTGCCCCGGAGCACCTTGATGATACAGGCAAAATTTGTTGGCATTGTACCAGTATGGAAACCTCTTAGGTACCTTGGGTGGGGCTTTAGTCTGGATGTGCCCTCTTTGAATTAGAGCTGGAAACAAATCAGCGTACTTCACCGGGATGGGATCAAACTGGTGAATTGCTTCCCTTGGTGCATCTGGAGTCATCCTTTGATACCTTTTCCGAAATTGTCGATGTTGTGGCTGATCTGGAGAGGCCAACCTCTGTCTAGGATGTGGTTGTTGTTCACGCTGAGCGGGCATCGCATATTGGTGCTGAGGATGGGGTACCGGAGCTATGAATTCTCTGGAAGGTCCACAGTCATCTCTATTGTTTGGGGCTATACCCAAGTTATGATGGTATTGCTTCACAAAAGCAAAAGTTAAGTCTTCCCAAGACTGAATGTGATTCCTTTGCAGATTCATATACCATGCTGATGGTGCTCTACCCAAACTCTCTTGGAAGCAGTGAATCAAGAGTTGGTCATTTCCAAGATAGGCGGTCATCTTCTGACAAAACATCATCAAATGATACCTTGGACAAATTGTACCCTTGTACACCTCAAAGGCGGGCATCTGGAATCCCGGGGGGATAACTGAGTTTGGAACTAGGTGCGGGTCATGAGCATGAAAATCAGGCGCACGGTTCCTCTTCATTATTTTCCATCGTTCCTCGAAGTCACGAAATTCATTCTTGAATGCTGTAAGCTCTGGATCATCCATTTCCTTTTCTTGCACAGGCTGAAGTTGCACAGGAACAAAGTCGTCGGAGGGACGGCGAAGCGTCGGGTTAGACCTTACTCTGAAGCTAGTCATGCAATCCATGTCTTTGTTCTCCTCACTATCCTTTAATGATGCTTCCGGCTTGGTCAGATGGTAGAGATGGCGACTGACAGCAAAGATGGAAAACCGAAATGAGCCACAACAAAGGAAGGACACATGCACAAAAATGTAAAATGCCATGCTAAATGTAGAATGCTAATGCATAATGCAGATGCAGGAGGATACTTCAAGAAACTCAAAGTGTTTTTTCAGTGTTATAATTTAGGATAATTGAAAAACTTTTTATTTTTGAGAAACAATGAAAACAAAGTACTCTTTCAAGAGTTTATTACAACGAAAGCAAAAGAACGCTTAGAACTCTACTCCACGGTCTTCTTTGTACGGAGCTCCTCTGTTAGCTGATCAATACGCTCCTGCAGCGCTGCTTTCTCGATGATGAGTCGTTCTACACACTCCTTCCAAGCCATGGTAGTTGAGGGGAGATCATCATTGGTGACAGCACTTGAAGAGGCATGAGGAGAAAATAAATCCCCTTGTGCCTTTCTCTTTCTGGCAACTTCTAGTTCTGGTGTCTTCTGAAGTCTTTCCTTCTCGACTTTGAGGGTGAAGAACTTATTCTTCCAAGCAGTCCTCAATTTCCGGGCTTCATCTAAAGCAATCCTGACTTGTTCTATTTCCTCTTCTTCGAACCAGTCGGGGTCATGAGGAGATAATACCATCGGTTCATGAAAAGGAAAAGGCATCTTGAGATCGAGAGCCCTTTCTCGCACCCAATGCAGATAATCCTCGGAAACAACACAGTCGGGGTATCCTGAAGCAGCTGTTCCTTCTCTATCAATGTATTTCCATGTATAAATAATGACAGTCTTTAAATCTAGATCCTCTTCTCCTTTGAAATAGATCTCTTCCAACGAAACTGGGTCAGGCACTTGGGTCATGGGGTGTCCAAACTGTCTACGGGCTAAGGCGGGATTATAGCTTATACATCCCTCTCTTCCAATAAGCGGTACATTGGGGAATCCTCCGATGCTAGGAATCATAGGTACGCCTCCATAGGCGGGATCATACCAAACAATGTCCGAATGGGTAAGGGCCATAAGTATCTCGGACCATCGAGGTGCTGCTGCTTTGTCCCAAAGGGACGGATACCAAGTCAAACGAGCGATGAACCACAGCAAGGCGGTACAACATACAATGTGTCCTCCTCCTTCGGCATTCTTCGAGTGGATTGAAAAGTACGTATCAACAAGCAAAGTGGGTACTGGATTCTTGAGTACGAACAGCTTGATTGCATCCATATCAACAAAATTGTCAATTTTAGGGAACCAGAAAGCCCCATAGACCAACAAAGCGAAATTGGCTTCCAAGATAAGAGCCTCCTTTCTTTCAGCGTGGTAACGGACTTTTTCGATCAAAAAGTCGGCGGGGAACCCGAGGACTCCTTCCTTGGTGATCAGGTGTGTCTGGACATCTTCTAGGCTGAGATGGGTAGCGTTTGCAATTTCTTGGTGACTAGGCGTGTCTTCCCTTCCGGTGAATAGAGGTCGAACAGTCACAGGCATCTTCAAGAGTTCTGAGTACTCTTCCAAGGTCGGCATCAACTGGTAGTCCGGAAAAGTGAAGCAGTGATACATCGGGTCATAAAATTGAACCAACGTTTCCAACAATCCTTCTTTCATCCTTAGCTCAAGGAAGCGGAAGACTCCTCCATATTCTGTTGCGAAGGCAAAGCGATCCTCGACGAGTTCGGCTAGTTCTCTCAAGCTTTCGAGGTTGGGACTCTGAAAAGTGTACTTCAGGGTTTCTCTTCTGAAATCCATGATTACAACACCTACAGAACGAATTTGAGTTTCTTGAAGTGAACAATGGAAAAGAATGCAATACAAGATGATTAGGACTTCATGGGATTCCTCTATTTATAGGCATTGCGGTAAAAGAAAACGCTTTATTAAATTTGAAACGGACTACATAAATATTCTCTTAAAGAGTCCCAAATAAAAGCTAAATAAAAGCTAGTAAAGACACTAAAGAAGCTTTGAATGCTGCTGCTTGAGCTGCTCTTCTAGTTGCGCCTTCTCACGGATAAGGTTGTCCACAATTATTTTCCAGATAGTGAATTGTGGGTCGGAGAAAAATAAATCCTCCATGACTTTCCTCTTCTTGCAGGGGAATAGCTCTTCATCCTTCAATTGTAGCTGCTTCTGAAGCTCACCCTTCTCCTTCTGAAGTTCAACATTCTGCTTTTGAAGTCCAGCATTCTGCTTTTGATACTTATCATTTTCTGCCACTGCTACGTGGTACTTGTTCTTCCAAGACTCCAGCTCATGCTGAGACTTCCTTAAAGACACCTCTAACTCCTCGGCTTTGGACATAAAGACATATGTGGGCTCTCTCTTTGGAGCTATGGGATCTTGACGGGAATAGGGCATCTTTAGATTGGTTGCCCTTTGTCTGACCCACTGGAGGTATGGTTCTAGAGACACACAGTTAGGCTTCCCTAAACTTCTCTTCCCTTTCTTGTATACCCTACGCCACGCGTCCAGAACTCTTCCTAGAAGCTCTATATCATCTTTGAAGAACATACCCTCTACTTGAACACTCTTGGGAGGTTCCTTCAACGGGTATCCCAACTGTCGACGGGCTAAGATAGGATTGTAGCTTATTCCTCCGTCAAAGCTGAGCAATGGTACATTAGCAAAGTCACCGCAGCTATCAATGATCAATACTCCATCATACACTCGGTTGTACCAATCAATGTCAGAATGGGTCAAAGCCATAACCCTGGGAGACCAATGCTCTTTGCCGATGTTTGTAAAAGAGCTAGACTTCGGCAAGTGCGAAATAAACCACTTGTAAAGTAAAGGTACACAGCAAGTAATCATCCCTCCACCACGAAGGTTTCGGAGATGTATAGAGTGATATGTATTTCCCAACAGAGTTGGCACTGGGTTGTTCTTCATAAAGATCTTGAATGCTTTGAGATCGATGAAACCTTCGAAACTCGGGAATAGAAACAACCCATAAATGAGCAAAGCAAAGATCGTCTCAAACGAAGCCTTATTAGAATAATCAGCATAGAATGAAGCCTTCTCGATTAGGAAACCTGTCTTTAAACCAAGAATTCCATCCTTAGTAACTAGGTTAGCTTTGACGTCAGACACCTTCAAATGGAGAGCTTTAGCAATATCTTTCGCATCGGGGTCCTTTTCCAGGAAGGGAAAAGGAGATTTTTCAAGGACGGGCAGACCAACCAAAAAGGAATACTCTTCCAATGTAGGTAACAGCTGAAAGTCTGGAAAGGTGAAGCAATGGTAGAGAGGATCATAGAACTGTAGTAGAGTGGCAAGAAGCCCTTCATTCACTGAGCAACCCAACAAGGATATCAGCTTCCCATACTTGGTCTTGAATCCTTCTTGATCTTCGATGAAACCCCACAACTTCTTTAGGTCATCCAATTTGGGACTCTTAAAAGTATATTTCACAGTATGTCTTTTATCTGAAGTCATAGTGACCTACAATGTTCATAAACGAAAGTAAATCCCATGAAGTCCAATGCAGAATGATGTTATATGAATGCAACAAGCACAAGTATTCACATAAGGACAATAAAGATAAACAAACAAAGGGGCTCCCTAGGTTTGCAACGAGCATGGAGCAAAGGTGTACCCTTCCCAAAGGTTTAAGGACTAAAGGTTGTTTTGTACCTGTAGAACAAGGTTCTAATGGGAACTCAGAATCATCAGCCCATCTATCGGATATTATCAATTTTCCCAATTACTCGAGGATTAATAATATTCTCAAGAGAACTTCTTTTGAGTGTAGCTTCGCGTAGCACTATTTCGGAAGTACTTCCTCGTAGTCTCGCACTACGTCCTAATAAAGGCCAAAGTTGGGTTAAGGTAACTATGGTCCTCAATATCATAGGCTCCAAAGTCGAAAATAGTGAGTGTTTTCACGATGATTCGTTCAACAGTACTATTTCGAAAGGGCCTCAATTGAGTGGGATTCTCGATTCAACTTAGTAGGGATTCCACTCCCAATAAGCCTCCTCGAATATATCACCATCCTATCTTAATTTCTCTCAAAGTTCGGGTGTAGAACTTTATCTCACCACTCAAGGACAACAATCCCAAAAGAAACAAGAGAAAGCATGTAAACAGTTAATCAGGTAGACAGATACATAAAGCAGTAATAAAACAAAATAAGATAGGGAAACCCACTAGAGAGTCCCCAGTGAAGTCGCCATTTCTGTCGCGGTGAAAATCGGATACCAAACTATTGATTAGTTTGAATCTTTAATTCATTTTGCAACCGAACTTTGATTTGTCCAAAGGAAGGGATAAAGATCGAAATTCCCACTATGCAATGCAAATGCAAGGTTTAGAGAGTTATAGGTTCGGGGGTTGGTTAAACTTAGGGAAGGTACTAGCATCCTAAGTTTCTGTAGTACTCTACAGGAACCTCTTGTTTTATGTTTGTTTACTGCTAAGTGTTTATCTGCTTAATGGTTGAAAGACCCTAGGGGTTTATTTCTAAGTATACTCGATAAGGTATCGCACCTTGTGCCTACATATCCTTACGGGAGTGGAATCAGAGTATGTTGTAGTTCACCCTAAAGGGTTAGAGGAGCTCTTTGACTGTGGTCAAAATTCCTACGGGTTTAGGGTAGTTGATTGATTGAGTTTAGGAGAAGAGATGAGTCTTCATTTTAAGGGAGAGATAACCGCCACAAAATGTAAAAGGGGTTGTAGGAAATGGTCTTTGCATCATCTTAAGAAAAGGTCTTACATACTCGGATGGTCGCCAAGCATGCCTTTGTCGCTCTTAAGGCAAAGTCCCTACATGTTTGATTGTATTGTTGTGGGGTGGAGATTATATCTCGCTTAAGATGATTAACATCTATTCTCTGATGTGTTTGTAAAAGTTGTATTGTTTTGATTGTTTGTTTCTATGTTGTAAAGATTAAGGTCCTTCCTATAGGGTAGGATCTATCCTAAGTGATCAGCTTGAATGGACTCAAGGATCGAAGAGAATATGATGCATATGATGTGCAACTACACGCAACGTTGAATTATGTGTAGGTTTTTCCTTTGGACGGAATGCGATGTATGAATAGATAAATATGATAATGTAAATGAATTGCGATAATGTAAATTGCAGAAAGATAAACCATACATGAACGCATGAAAGCGCTAAGTGAGTGTGTGTGCTTTGTGACTAAGATAAAGCAGATAAAGATAAATGATGTATACGCATGAAAGCGCTGAGTGTAAGTGCATGTGTCGTGGGTGCACGATTGATTATATATCACGATGTTGATTGATTTTAATCGTTTGATTTAGTTTGAAAGTGTTGAATTGATTTTATTATAAGAAAAGCTCTTGTTTGTTAATTATTTTCCTTAAAAAAACAGATTTACCCACTATAAAAAAACAAGAGTTTATATAAAAAGTTATTATATAAAAAAAATGTAACATGAATATATTGTCACTTATTTAGAAAATTAGTTCTTTAAAGGGTGTTTAAAAAAAGCTAATTAAAGTGGATTAGTTAATTACTAAAAAAACAAGAGTTTTAAAAAAACTGATTAGCGGCTTGATTAAGAATCAATGGGGGAAAGCATGCGATTAGTGTGTGTGTGTGTGATTAGTGATTTAATATTACAAGATAAAATAATAAAAATAAGAAAAACGAGTGGAAACGGAGAAACCCTTAATCCCCTTTCCCTCCCGCGATCGCCATTCTCAGTCTCTCCTCTCTCTCGCTCAAATCTCGGTCTGCTTACGATTTCTTCTTCCGCTTCCCCAAACCTGAAACATAAACACACAAATCACAAGCTTCAATAAATTAGACGGAAAAGGATGGGTTACCGCGAGTTAAGGGCGTCGGAGGATCTGCTTTGGTTCCGACGGTGTGGTTGAGGTCTTGCGGTGGAATTTGAGAGCTTGGATCGGTCTCTGATGATGGCTTGGAATCGCGGCGGCTGGTTTAAGGCTCTTTCAATAGAGAAGATAAGTTTTCTGTTTCCAATCTCTTGTGATTTTTTGATCTAGGGTTTTGGGTTTGTGCTATCGATCCTCTTTATAGGCTTTTTTCAGAAATCAATCTTGAGATTTGGTTTAAAAGGCTTTGAAAATTTGATTGGATTTCCTATTTCGGTTTAGGCAAATATCTGGAACCTTTCCTTTCCTGTCCGATTCTTAATGATTTGATTAACTGACCTTTTACTCTGTACTTTAATTTCAGGATTTGATTCATTCTTTGAGTAGGATATTCTCCCCTAAGGAATATTCTTCAATTAACTCGCTGATTCCTTGGATTTTGCCTTCGAACAACTTCGACAAAATGGATAGGATTGTGACTCTGTCGGTAAGAACCTCAACTCTTGTGTCATCAAAATTCTTCCCAATTTTATTCGAATGTTTTGCTGACCAATCACTTTACCTGAACTGTAATACTAGGGTTAAAACGCCTTCATCGTGAGACGGATTGTGGAGCACGCTATCGACAGTTGTTGCGAGCTTCAAGACTAGAACTTGGCTTTGCTTGTGGTATTATTCGAGAATCTTACTGGACTGATCATGTCTTCTCTTGTGAATTGGTCCTTAACAGTAGCCGTCGGGTCAGCTCGTGAGGGAGGTTCTTGGAGCTTCGCACTTCAACGCAGGGTAAACTTCTTTCCCGTCTAAACTTAATTCATAAGGTCTTTGCTTAAACTGATGCATACTTGTTTCTGGAACTGATAATGGTGTTATCCTATTCATTAAGGCGTCCGGTAATCATTTTAGGAAGCAAGTCGTCGGTGCTCGAAGAGTCAAGTGTAAGAGGGCTCAGAATCTTCTTCTGCAACATCTACGTGCAGGCATACATTAAAATGAAGTATCTTCTGTAAAAGACCAATCGATGGAGTGACTAATCTTGCCACATAATTTGTTTAACATCTCATTTAATTTCCTTCTGTTGTAGATTTCTATGCAAGAACTGATTATGTTGCCTTGGTGAGAACTCGGAGAAAGGCTGGAAGTATTTTCAAGGACCATGAATCCTACTTGTTCAACCAAAATCGACGGGGGTCCGAGCGAGCTCATATTGCCTCCTGTCCTGGCCAATTCTAACACTTAAAAGTTAAGGATTCCAATTTTTCATGCTCTTGTTCAACACCTGATGACTGTTAGCTTTACACATTCCATTGTCCTTCATCCAAACTAATTTTGTTAAACTGGCAGCACCATCTTCTTTCTTCTCTTTACTGTAAGCAATTGGGGAATGTCAAAGTTTGATCTCCTCAGACACTTTGGTTTCTTTTGCCATGCAGGTGCGATCGTTCGAATGTCATAGGAGATGGCATAATCGAAAGTTGTATGCACTTCAACTTGGAGTGAATCTGCTCTTGTTCTTGTCGACATTGTGGATTCGAAAAGAGGTACCGGCATAGCTTACTCTTGCAATATCTATGATCTGGCTCCTGTCTTTAAAACAAACTTATTTAAGCCTTGAATTTCCCCTTGTTCTGATGGAGTTGGTGTTGTTTTGCGTCTGTTGTAAACATTGTGTAAATCATTGACCGTTTGGTTACTTGCAGGAATCCATTGTGAACACGACACAACTCCTATGGATGTGAGAAAGAAACAGTATGGAAGGTAAGGGTTATATCCGTGCTCTTTGAACTATTTCGCTCTGTTTTCAAGGGTTGATGGGCTGCTTCAATTTGTATTGGTGGCAGTAGCGACAGTGCTGGCTGGTAATTTGCGGCAGCTTACGGTGAAAACAATTTGTTGCTTTGAGAATTAATGACGAAAGTCTGGTTGTGAAATAATGCAGGTTGTTACTAGCAGCTGCTCTGATAAATTCATGGTGGGTTCATGGTGTATTCACTTGGAATTGGCTACTAGTAGTAACTTTTTGACTAATCTGCTTCCGTTCAAACATGTTTTAACGTTGATTTATAGGACGCACCACGAAGTCTTGGGGACAGGAGTTACCGAATGAAGACGAGGCTTGAGTTTTAACATGTCCTGCTGGTGAGACCTTGTGGATTATGGAACAGCGGAGCAGCGTAGACAAGTCCAAACCAATATGAGAAGGTAAATCACTTGGCCTGATCTCAGTGTCTGATATCGAAATTCCTGATAAACTGTAACCCTCTAAAGACAAATTTACAACATTTCAGAAGTGCTCAGTTGATCTTGCGGAGGCAAACAATGTGATAGGCTGAATCCTCTTTATTGAGATATACCTGCACAAGATGGTCTCCACCCGGTAAACTATCGCTGGTTCCGATAAGGTTTAACATAGCGTTGTTATTGAGTTATAGAAAATACCAACTTAGCTTTTACTTTTCTCATGTTTGTTGTCATGCAGGTCAGCATTTACGATGTTTTGTGGTACTCGTACTTAGTGTTACAAAGTTGGCGTGATGTCCAAAAATGTCTCCTTATGGTTCGAGTTCGAACTTTGAGTACGGAATTATGGATGAAAATTATTATGGTGACGGGATGAAGCCTGAGGTGCTTTAATTCCAGCAATGGCGACTAACCTTCATGTTATACAAAGACACTTTGCTGGGTCACTCAATACTCTGTTAGCTTCCACAATTGGCTTGAAAGCAGCCTTTACCCCAGCAGATTTGTTTATCAGGATGAAGTAGCAGCGCGAGCTCTCTATACTGTTTCTTTATCATAGCTTCTTTTAGCAAATTCGGTTAGAAGAATTCCATACCAGTCCATGTCAGGCGCAAAGAGTTTGTTCTGTGCGGCTTAATGACGTCAGCGGTGGTGTCGTAGGACACATGAAATAGCACTGGAGCAGAGCACTCCGTTACTTTAGCATCTTATGAATCTTAGGCCCTTTATTTGAACTTGATAGATGTATGGAAAATTAACCTTTTGTAGGAAACTAATGAACGATGATGTATTGTATTTTGAAATTAGCTCATTCCAAATAATTTTCTTATTGTGAATTTAAAGTTCACGACCTTGGGATCTCTTGAGTTTGGATCTTGATTCGAAATATATGTAAGTCCTCTTAATTCCATAACTTGAGTACACCATGTTTCATGCCTTGAATCTTGAAATTCCATGCTTGATCCTTTAAATTTGAGCTTTTAACAACCTTCTGCATTACTCTTGAGTCTTGTAAGGCAACTAGACCTTATATCCATATATGCAAAGTTTGGCGCTTGTCATGAACTTTTGAAAGAACATGGATCTTAAATATCTAACTTGGTAAATTTCAAAGATGAAACTCTTGTCATGAATTTTGTGGATATTTCAAATTGAATCATGACTTGATTTTGAATTCCCCCTTTTTTTGCACTTCATGAGCATAATGGATCAATCTTGAATTTTAGCCTCATAAATCCCTGGTATGGAGCTTATTGGTTGTATTTTGAACAATGGTAGACAACCCTCGACAACAAGATGGCATAAACCCCAATCCTTGAATAATAGGCCTTTATAGGTATTGCTTCGTGATCCCCTGAATTGCCAGTAGTAACCTATCTTTCACACGATAACCAAACAAGTTGGTTAAAACGGTTAGCTATGCATAATGATTGACTGAGAATGAATGTTATCTCCACTCGATATTACTGCGTCTGCACGAATTGGTTAGTCACATAGATATAAAATATTTTAAAATAAAGTCAAATAATAATATAAAAAGCGCAAAAAGAGGTGGCATCTTACGGTCAAAAATTAGGGTGCAACACACGAGACGCGATGTCTTGGTGAGCAACTTTCCCCACTTTCACCCCGTAGTTAGTCGAATTACGTTGACTCTGACTTTCCCATTGCACGAGGGAATACGTAGGCATAGAGCGGCGATGCTCTGCCGAGTCACTTTCCTTTTATTTTGTCCCTGACACCTTTAGCGTAGATAGTTTCAATCACCCATAGATAAAGAACTAAGCATGGATCCCGTCGAGTACGACGGACGTGAAGGGTGCTAATACCTTCCCCTTGCGTAACCGACTCTCGAACCCGAGATTTGGTTGCGATGACCAATCTTATCCCGTTTCCGCAGGTTTTTCCTGATCGTTTCCTTTCCCTCGGTTGGGATAAATAACAAACGGTGGCGACTCTTCTGTCATTGCCGACACCTTTTTCGCAGTAGCGACATATACTATGAACACAATCGAATTAAGAGAACGATTGCAATCAAATTAAGCAAATGATTTCATAAAAAAGAATTAAACAGAAATTGAACTAAATTGGTATTATACTAACCTCAAAATGATGGAACCCGTAAGCAGCATTTGCCTTAGGAATTAGTTTTTCATGAAAATCGTATAAAAACACAATGAAATTTGTAAAAAGAAGGTAAAGTGATAGTAGTGCGTCTGCTAGGTATAAGAAAGCATCAACACTTCTGGTTTTAACCCAATTGGGTCGAAAAACATAAAAAAAACCCGACCCAAAACTAAATATTTCAAACGACAGATTTTGGGTCCTGACTTCAATAAATAATTTGTACCTGCTACACTCCGAATCATTCTCTTCCTCAAAAATAAAAGTTGTAGCTCCCTGTCTTAGCTTTCTAATGCCTATTTGAATGAGCAATTTCGATTCTTGCAGCTCCAGTTATGATTCAAACCGTGGACAAATATCAAATAACCGCTAAAGCTGAAAATAAGCTGCGAAAATAAAATAAAGGTAAAAACAAACTTAAATATGAAAACACATTAAAATAGAAAAAATACTCAAATAAATTGTAGGAATGCCTACGTATAACAATGGAAGAATGTGTATGAAGATGTACTGATCAATTATGATTGTCTGTGCCTAAATCCAAAGGAAATGTCTTTTGTTGACTTTATGTCATAGGTAGCTTAGCCTAGCCTTAACTTTCCCTTTTGACCTTTTTAGAGTCATTAACCTTTCAACTTAAACTTAGGATATAGTTTGTAAACTCTATGTAAATGTCATTGCTATGAACGCTTACATTTCCCTTTTGACCTTGTTAAAGTCATTAGCCTTTCAACTTAGGACTTAGGTTAGAGTTTGTAAACTCTATGTAAGTGTTATTTTTATGAAAACTTACCTTCCCCTTTGAACCTTGATCACTATCAAGTATTTTTCACCTTTTTTTTAGTTGAACTATGATTGCTTTGATTCCATCCCTGTTACGATACGTAGGCACAAGACCACGAAGTTTTGACGAGCATACTTAATAAAAACTCTAGGTATTTCCCATAGAGCATTTCCCATCAATAGCAAACAAATAATAACGTAACACAAATACAACAAGAGGTTCCTATAGAGTACTATAGATACTTAGGGTGCTAATACCTTCCCTTAGTATAATCAATCCCCGAACCTTAAATCTCTTTGCATTGTTGTTACATTGCACACTTAGGATTTTATTCGATCTTTTCCCTTTCCTTTGGATAAATTAAAGTTTGGCGGTGAACATTTAAAAGATTTGTTATTCAAGTTAATACAATAGCTTGATATTTGATTCTCACCGTAACAGAAATGACGACTTCACAGGGGAGATCTCCCCTAAGAGGGTTAAGCCTATCTTGTTTATATTTGTGTTATTTTTCTTATGCATGACTAAGTATGTGAATGATTACATGCTAATAATCATCAATTAGTATGATTGTATGTTACTAACTATGAGCTGACTGAGTGCCATGCATGACTAAATTGTGAATAATTGTATATATGTCTGATTGATTCTAAGCATTATTTTGTGTGGCATTTGTGATGAATGATATTGATTTTCGCTGCTGAGCTTATCTCTGATATTTGGAGAACTGTTGATAATTGTATGTTTTGAAGTCTCTCACTTGTTCTAGTCTGAATAACTGTTATGTCTTGAAGATTTGCTTTGCCATAATTTATCAAAGGGGAGATTATTGTGCCTATTGGATTGACCATTTGGATTGACTGCATTTATCAAAACACAACATGGAGAAGTGTCCCAAAGTGTTCAAGATTAATCTAGCTTGCTTAAGTTGTATGGAGGTGCAGAAGGGAGACATGTTGGATGGGATGATCCAACATGTTGGTGCGACATCTGGGTTTTGCTCAACATGCACCAGATTGTTGCGTTTTGAATGAATCTTTTGAGAAGATTCAGCTATATGTTATTGCTTTATTTATAAATATGTTTATATGTCTTGTTGGACAATTGTGAAGATCAAATCAGATTTAAAGAGAACTAAATTTGAATTTGTAACAAACCAAATCATATCTTATTATTCGAGATAATCGAGGAACAAATCAAATTTCCAACAGATTCTGCATTAATTCTGGATGAAATTAATGATATTATCCAAGGAGAAAAGCTAGAGCTATTATGCTATATAAAGAGCTCAAACCTACATTGGAAAGCAATCATTCACATTGAAGATTTTAGAGTGTTAGGATTTACAAGAATACTTGTTATGTACACCTTTATGTTTCAGTAACTTGGCATAAAAAGTTTGTCTAGTTGAGTTGTATATTCAACATTATTATATACACCTTTATATTTTAGTAACTTAGCATATAATGTTTGTCTAGAGTTTAGTGGTAATATTCAACATTGATTATTAGGTTGCAATCTCCAATTACGGATTGTGTGATTGAGAAGAAAGTGTGTAGATTCTCATGTTTAGGGGGAACCCTAAATAGAAAGTTACTGGGTAGTGTTAGGAAGAGGCATTGAACACATATGATTTGTTGTTGCTTGTAAGTCTAATTGTACTAACCTACTAATAATGAATGTCCTTTATTGGGTTGTAGACTTAACCCCCTCAAGCGTAGGTGTTGTTTGCATCGAGTTGGGTAAACAATTATTGTGTTATTTATTACTTTTCTACTCAATCATCTTGTACTCTTAATCTACCAAGGTTATGGTTTATGTTGTTGAACCAGTTGTTTAGGACATCGTGTTCGACATCTGTCTCATGAGGTACGAAGTTTCACATTCTAAGTTACTTTTCACTTCATATGGGTTCCATATCCTTACTATTATATCATTTGCTACTTAAAACATTCATGTACATGCATGCGACATCACACGTTTTCAACCACCACTTTTCACTAAGTGTAAGTCAATCTCAAACCTTTTGTCATACCCCCGATAAAAGAACAAACCAAACTAGTTGACTATCTAGCGAAATAACATCTAACCACAAATAGTACCATGAAGCCATCTCCACATCCATTATATATAATAGTTGGATTTATATATAATAGTCGGATTAATAAGGTGCATATCTTTAACCGCCAAATTTTCCTCACTATTCGATCAACACACATCTGACCACAAAATCTGAGATTTTGAAGTTGCTTTTAGCACCTCCCTAGAGAAAGCTCCTTTAGAATCTCACCAAAATCTTTCAAACTTTCACAAGTAGAGAAAGAAAATAAGAATGAATTAAAGACAAAATTTTATAGGACCACTCTACCACCCAAACAAATATATTTATTCCCCGAGAAAAGAGGAAGCAAGTCTGTTGTAAATGCTTAAAATAAAAGCTTTTCTAATAAACTCTATGGGGATTAACACCAACCAAAAAACCAGAGTCTAGTTGGATGTGAAGAGAAGTATAGAAGAGAGAAAGATATGAGAAAGAGTGTGGAAAGAGAGAAAAAAGAGAAATAGTGAAAAGAGAATAATAATAATTTAAGGAATTGACAATATCATCCTTATTTTAAAAAGTCATCCTCGTCACATCTGTTTTTCAAAAAATTGCCAACTATATAATTTGTTTATTATAGTTTATAATTTAATTGAAATACAGCGACAATGTACAGAAATTTTACGATCAATGATAACCATTAAAATTTTATAGATATTTGATTTTTTCTTTAATCACATATAATCACTATATAAAATATCACTTGTAGATGGTTGTGATACACCAATTATGTAAAATATTTTTCATTGACAATTAATAACAATTATTCTCTGTAATTTATTTGTTAAATTAATTAAATAAAAGAGTTGCAAAAAATTGAAACTTTTAATTAAAATAATAAAATTAAAAATTAAACTCTGTTTGGATAAAATGAAACAAAGTCTATTTCTTTTATTTTGTACAAAATAAAAATTTATCTCTTTATATCTACAAAAGCTTGAGACATTGAAATAGAAAAAAAAAATAAAGCTTTGCAATCATGAAATGTTGCATAAATTCATGTGCATGAATAATGACAGTATGACAGTAGTTGAATGAATAAAGGGTAAGATAGGAAACACAAAAGTGAAGAGTATATTGTCTTCCCCTTTCTCTTCAGTTTTGAGAAGAAATGAAAACACTGTGGGGCCCACATCAAATTAGTCTCTCTCCCCAACTTCTTTCCAAACCAAAGAAGAGAAGTGTATCATCTTCTCTTCAACTTCTCTCTCCTCTATTTCATCTTAAACAAACATACCCTAAATGTCTCCCTACTTAATCTTTTTTATTGGTTCTAATTAAATAAATAAAAATGTGATGTATATGTAGCTTGTGATGTCACAATGATTCGTCTTCTCATTTATTTCTATCTCCCTCTAGAAAAAAATAGTATAGAATTTATCACTAGTGATTTATCATCTGAATCAGCATTGTCCTAAAAATTCATACGCAATTCATAACAAATGCCAACTTTTCAAGAATTGTATATAAGAGAGAGATAGATTATTGAGCGCAATCTATAGTGGAAAGAATTTTTATTGAATATATACCTAAACTTTTCATGTATCCAACCCTGCTGTTGAAAAACAAAAGTATGATTATACATATATGTGGGTTTTACATATTCCCAAAACAACAAGATAAATAATAGAACAAAACTTGTTTTGCTTACAAAGACTTACCAAACATGGTAGAACCAAATTGTTTTAATTAAAGTTTCCTCATATTTCCTTGTCTATAAGTTGAAACTCACTTAGAAATATTCTATCTATGTGTACTCACTAATTCAGGAAGCCTGTCCTACTGCATGTTCCATCTCAGAAAACCATTTTCCAATCCTTGTGTGCTCTACCATATCTCGACCGGACTTGAGGTGGCGGATGGGTCTTAGAACACCAAAGACTGCAAGATCTGCTAAATTAGGTTCCAAATCACCTGCCAAAATTAAAAATTATAAACTCATATGAGTCTTTATCGTAACGTATATAACGTTTATTGAGCATATTTCAATCTCAATTATGCTCATTCATGGAACTCGACATACCAAGAAACTTTCGGCCCTTTAAAGCATCAACCCATTGTTCAGCAGCTCCATACAACGCTTCACGCTCATCAGTGATATTGTGTTTCTTCTTCAATTTCTTTGACACGAAATACATAGCAGCAGCCCCACCATACTTTGCCACTAACCTCTCATATAAACTGAAATTGCCTGCATATTTAGAGAAAAATAAAAAATTCTTCACACTTAAAATCAAACTAGACTTAGTATAACAAACAGAAAATGAGAAAAATAAAAGGATGCGGCAGACAGTGAAGGGGAATGATTTAAAGTAATCACCCCTGTAATGATTGATAAATCTTGCTTGGCGAAAGCCTAAACTAATGTAGTGTTACTTTTCAAGCTGAGTGTGAAAAGGAAGAACATAAAATGAGGTGCACATTATTCTGTGGTGCATTGAAAGGAAATAACACTCTCCCTCTATCAGTATCCTTTTAAAACATACTTCTCCATCTACTGGTATCCTTTTAAAAAAATGGCTTAGTTGAACAGGGCTTATTTAAATTTGAACCAAGCAATCCGGATTGATGAATCAGGAGGTACGTAACATCATAAATCCACAGAAACAGTTTGATACACATTCCGTAGTTCATAATATAAACAAATTTGCATGAAATAACTGAATATAAAGATTCATCAGATTTTAAAAACTAATTCTTTCACATCTGGAAAATGAGAAAGTAAAATATACTCAAGGCAACAGATACATTTGTAGTCAAAACCTTACCTTTAGTGGTGATATAGTCAAATGATTCAAGAGCTTCAGAAACAGTTCGATATATGTTTGGCGACAAAACATGCACCAAGTGATTATCCACCCACCTACATAACAAGTCAGAGCATAGCCCTAGTGTCATACATCAAGGTCAAAGCCATATGTACTTAATCTTACATCTACTATTACAAGAAGGAAGTACAGCTAATATTTGCAGAAAGAGAAAAACAAGACTCCTAATAATGGCAGCAATATCCATGGTTTCAAATTGCAGTCTGCAGCTACCTTGTAGCTGCAAGTTGTGGTATGTCAGTTGTATTTACCCACAACTCTACAATCATTAACATAACCACAACCGCAAGTTAAAACATTGGCAATGGTGCAAGAGCAACCATATTTTAACCAAAGAATATAGATTTTTTCCTAGTGGTAAGCAACAGAGTAGAGTAGTTCAAATCAGAGTAGTCATTTCCGGATAGAGGCGCAGAGTGGCCAACCCCAAGAGTGGGATAGCGGGATAGTGTATAGCAGGATGACCGCACTATTTGATCATTTTTTGGACAAATTACATAAAATATTCATAAATCCAAGCACACATGACTCTTGAAGTGCATAAACGACTTTGAGGGACTCAACTCATAAAATATTCATAAATCAAAGCACACATGACTCTTGAAGTACATAAGGACTACGAGGGAAGGTTAAGGTCGAGTCTCAACTCAAATTCGATTGACAAATCCAAATTTACCCTTAAAATGTTGTAAATTTAAAGGATAATTTTGGTTTTTTAGATCGGAAAAGAATATTGGGTCAAAAACCGCTTCTAGCCAGGAACCGCACTGCTCCGCTATCCCGCTGTTTACCCTATAGTGGCCACTAAATTGTTCTGCACCAATAAGGTTCTTTCCACATTTGTCGGCCTCCGCTCCACTATAGCGGGATAGAGTTGCTATTGGCTGCTATTCACTACTCTGGTTCAAATAAACAAGAAATGATTAGAAAAACCTACCCGCGCCACTTCTTCTCTTCATCGGCATTTAGGTCATAATCTGGATGTATCCTTTTGACCAATTTATCAATTATGTCTGACGAAAGGGCGCAAAATTCACATTTCAGAACAATATTCTATACACATGAACAATACACAATATACCACAAATGGAAGTATTAATAAAACAATTATATGAACCTGAAGAATCAACCAATTGTTCACCATCAACAGTGACAATAGGCACCTTTTTGTAATCAGACCATTTAATCTCTTTCTTGTTCATCGGATTAACTTCCACCACTTTGTACTTAATATCATAATAATCTAGAAAAGCTGGAGAGAAAAAAAATGCAAGAAATTACGAAATTCATAGCGCAAAGATTAGAACTTAAATTTGTCAATGAAATTCCAAACGTTTAATCATGTAAAGGATAAACAAACAATTCCAACAAAAAATTACCTTTAACCTTGTTGCAGAAGGGACAAGCTTCATACTGAAAGAGAACAACTTCTTTGGGATTGAAGCGATTTTGTTCTGAGCCTGTTGCTTTGAGATCTTGCTGCGCAAGAGACGTGGCAGTAGCAGAACCGTAATACCTGAACCCTACGGCGTTACTTCGAATAGCTAGGGCAGTTGATAGGCCGGAGTGATCAATGAGATTTCGAGGGTTGGAAGAAGTCCAGCATGTTGTGACATATTGAGCTGCTCGCGGTGGTCGGAGGAGAGTGGTTACGGCGGTGGAGTTGGCTTTTAGCGCTCTTGCGACGGATATAGCTCCATTGAGACCTCTCATCGTTGAATTTTTGGTGGAAATGGTTCCGGCGGGGTTTAGGGTTTTGTCCTTTATTTTCTGCAAATAATATCTTCATTTTAAGCTTAAGCTACTCATTATTAAAACATGTAACCGATCATCATAATTTACCCTTATACAAATATTACCTTATGCCTAATGAAAGGACTTTATAGTAAATAACATATTCCATTGTTTTTCCAATCAAATCACTTTCTAATATTACTTGTCACTTTCTTATTGGTCAACTTTTTACTTTATTCTTATTGATTTATTATTCCCTTCTTTTTCTTGTATCAACCTTTCCTCTCTTTTTTAGATCATTCATATTGTCACTTCCTCTTTTCTTGGTTCCACCAACTTCAACAAAAACCTCAAGAATAAATATTGTCACAACAATTTCATTCACTCTACTCATTCATCTTGCTTGCATTATTTTCTAAGATAAGACCTTACTATTTCTTGTTGAAAAAAATATACAACGATCTAGTCAATTCATATAACAATCTCATAGTGTACGGTTAAGGTTGCACATTTGTGTATGAATGTTTGTTGTTGTTGTTGTTGGTTTTGAAAACGTTCTTCAGATCCGAGCTTCTAAACCATTCTTTCCTGGAATCGAGCATATGTGATTTTAATGACTTCTAATCGATTTGAAGTTTATTGTTCGAAAATATTTGTTTCTGGTTTTTATTCATGTTTTTTCTAATGCAATATTTATGGTTTTTAAAAATGTTTGTCTCATTCTTCCATAACATTATCTTCTTTTTTCAAAACTTCCACTTGCTCTTCCAATGGAGGAATCTTTTCCAATGCCTCAAGTTCTCGTAAATAATTTTCAATTTCTTTTTCTTCGTTCTCATTGAGAACATGAAGAGCATTAGTAAAAACTTTTCTAAGGGGGTAGAAACGTGTACTTGCCTTTTTACCTCTTTTATCACCTCATTAGTTGCATCAAGTCGAAAACAATCACTTTTGTTTTTAGAATGCTTTATGGCTTTGAATGAATTGAAGAAAACCTCTTCATCTTGCACTCTTACTTTCATGAGACCGTCATCAATATTTATCATCATTCTCGCGGTCTTCATAAAAGGTCGACCAAGAATTAAAAGAGCATCATCGTCTTCCTCCATGTCAATTACCACAAAGTCAATTGGAAACAAGAATTTATCAACTTTTACAAACACATCTTCTGCCACACCGTGAGGATGGATAATAGATTTATCGGTTAATTGCAAGTCATTCTTGTTATCTTCAACTCAATGTTTCACAACCTTTTCACAACGGCAACGGTATCAAATTGATACTAGAGCCCAAATCAATGAAACTGTTACCAACATAAATATTTCCAATGGTAACCGGTAAGTTAACTCTTCCTGGATCACTTTTTTTTTGCGGAAGAGTTCGTTGAATGATTGTGCTACAACTAGCGTCAAGAGTTATTGTTTCTTGATCTGTGTATCATCTCTTTTTGGTGAGGATATCCTTCATGAATTTTGCATACATAGGCATTTGCTCTAATGCCTCAGAGAATGGAATATTGATTTGCAATTTGCTAAAAATATCCAAAAACTGAGCATAATGCCTCACGTTGTCCTTCTTAGACGGAGCCTGAGGGTGTCGCTACTATGAAAATAAGGTGTCGGCAAAACAGAAGAGTCGCCATCTTTCGTTATTTATCCCTCAGAACGGGAAAGGAAACGATCTGAAAAACCTGACGAAAAGGTATAAGACAAGGTCATCGCAACCATGTCTGGGTTCGGGAGTCGGTTATGCAAGGGGAAGGTATTAGCACCCCTCACGTCCATCGTACTCGATGGGATCCACGCTTGTTGTGTTTATCTGACGGGTTGGTTATATCTGTCTATGCTAAAAGGTCTGGTCTGAAAAGAAAAAGAAAATGACTCAGCAAAACACAACAGTTCTATGCCTACGTATTCCCGTCTAGAACGAGAAATCAGAGTCAACGTAGTTCGCCTAACTACGGGTTACGAGGGAAGGTTGCTCGCCAAGATATCGCATCTTGTGCCTACGTACTCTCAACAGGCTTGAGAGATCAGAGCTAACGTAGTTCGGGCTAACTAGAGACACTAGTTTGTCTTTTTTATTCAAGTAGGGTTAACATATGGTTCTAGCAGTTGGTATATGCAGCTCGACCTTTGGAGACTTAGGGGTTTACCGTTTGCGGTAGAACCGAGAGTTAACAAAACTCTCCTTATGAAAATGGTTTCCAAAGATTAAAGGTCCCAAAGGACAAAAAGATGTTTGATCTTTGTTTTGAAGTCTTTTTTACGGAGGAAGTGTTTTTAATGGATGTTTGCAACTAATATCGCACTAGAGACTATGACCTGAGAGTGAATGCGTCGCATGTCACCCAAAGGGTGCCATACTAAACATCCAGACTGTTGAAAAGAAACTCTCCAACAACCCTTTCTCAAGTAGCTTAAGGCTCATAGCGTACGACATCAATTGACCTTTATTACTGTACTTTGAGTTGTTTGGAGATGAGAAGAGAAATGACGCACTAAAGGGGAAACTAGTCCAAACCTAGAGTTGTCATGCAAATTTGAACCTATGGTTGAGGTTAGGAGGGAACTACCTAATGTTATCATGCATGGTTAGAACCCTAATGTCTTTCATAACTTCTCTTAAACAAGAGAAGTCAGCGTTCCTAGGGGAACATGGCAAAGGAAATCAACAGCAAAAGAAATAACTGTAAAGAAACAACTGTAAATAAAATGTATGCAATGCAACAAACAAGCATAAGGAGCCAAGCTCAACTTCTAGAACAAGCAAGACCAAAGGCAACACACAAAGCACAGGCAAGGGAGACAGACTCAACCTTAAGTCAGCAAGCAAAGCCAAATAATAACAGTCAAGCAGAGGGAGACCGACTCAACCTCTAAATGCAGACAAGCAAAGAGAGTTATTCTCAACCTTTAGGATGCTATTAAGCCTAGATCACTATATGAGAAACTTAGTCTAATGCAACACACAGTCAATCAGTCACACAAGCAAAGCAGAGCAGCTAGAAAATACAGCAGACAAACTAGCAGACAAACAGCTCAACAGCAAAGTAGATAAACAAGCAAACAGGCAAACAGCTGCAAGCAAACTTCAAACCCAATCCACCTTCAAGAGAGATCCTCATCTTCAAGCTCCAACAAAAGAGAAGAGAGTAAACATCAAAAATATGGGATGATGATGGGAAGCAGGAAGGAAACCAAAGGAATCCAACCTGACACTCAACCAATCATCTGAGGTAGGCATCCTCAAAGGTTCTACCTCTTGTAAAATGCCACACATCCTTCCAAAGGAAAGATGAGGCTTTCACATAGGGACCTTGAATCATGGGATGGAATGGAAAGTAATCAAAGTAATTCATGTTTATTTGAAGAAAGAAAGAATCAACTAAAGCTCTTCCTAAACCCTAATTGAATAAGCTACAAGAAAGCAATTCAAAAGGAAACAAAACACCAAATTAAAGCACCACAATTAAGCATACAGAAACTCTAACAAGTCTATTAAACCACTAAAAGAGATTAGCAAACCTATCATGAGCTAAAGGCCACCATTAGAGTTCAACTAGTGCAAGTGTTATGTTTGAAGCATATTAAAACTAGCCTAAGTATTAAATCAATTTAAAATACCAAAACTATTTCTAAAATCTTATGAATTTTTCTAAGGTAACCTACATGTGTTAAGAACCTATGGTAGAAAGGCCAGGGACCAAACCTAAAAGGAAAGTCACTAAAGAATTCCTAAATCACAAGGTGGCAAATGAAAACCCTAAAATGGAAGGTTCTAAAAGTCTAGCTCAAAACAGGACCAAAAGCCATCTAAAAATTACCACAAAAATCAGGGAAGCACCTTAATATGTCTATAATCAGAGGCTAAAAGGATGGAGGAAAAATCCAAGAGGAAAGGGTTCAAACAGAAAGTAAACATGCAAGGCATTCCAAAATAAAGCAATCTAGAGAATGCACAAAGATGTTGCCCAAAATCTATACAAATGATATCACAAAAATCAGAGAAAAATTTATTTGGAACCCTCAAGATGTCCACAAGAATGCCACAAAAGATTAGGCAAAAATATTTGGTTTTGATACCCCAATGAAATTCTATAAGAATAGAGGTACAAGTTCATGATTTTAATGGACATTAAAATAAGAAAAATCAAAACTAAATGAAAATTAATCCTAAAAATGCCATTCCAATTTCTAAAATCTCCTAAGATATTAAAGATCTACAGGAAAAAAACTCAAGAAAAATAAGCAATATTACTATTTTTCATGTAATTAAAACTAACATGTAAGAAAATGATGAAATAAGAAAAACAATGAGAAAATTGATAAATCTGTGTAGTAAATAGCAACAGAATCCAGTACTATCTATTGGGCCTGGAAGCATGGGGGTGTACTTAGCGAAGTCACTTAAGCCCATGCTGAGTCACTTAAGTGAGTGGTGAGGTGGCGCGTTGGTGAGTGTTGGATTGGAAGACTTTGTCAATATTTTACACACGATCGGACGATGCTGGCTTATCTTCTCCATTTGAACTTTTGGAAGAGAGGGAAAGTGCAGCTGTGAACGGCAGCCGCGGACGGTTATCGTAAGCTTCGCCGGCGAGCTTCCTTCAAACCTATCTCTCTCATTTCTCAACGAAAATGCACAATTCTTGAACCAAAATTGAAGGATTTTTCACAAGGATTAATAATATGGCACTTAATCCTACTAAAGCTCCAAGACCAGAGAGATTCATGCCTAAACAGAAATCAAATCCAATCTTAATTTGTCTCTAAACTCCCATATTTTGATCCTAAATCCATCTAGGGTTCATACTCTACCTAACCACATGCAATTTCTATCTTAATTCATTCTCAACAGAGCATAATTATGAAATGTAGAAACCTGAGTCGTAGCTTGCAATTGGAGCAGTTGCAGTGTGGTTCTTGGCTCAATCTCGTGCAGATTATCTCAATACACCATGTTGAAGCTTGTGGAATCCATGATTGGCTTTGAAATGCTCTTGAAAAGAAATTTAATTTTCCACTTTTGCTCTTGAAACTTTAAACTGCCATAACCGATTCTTGCACCAAATAACCACCAAACTTGTCTGAATCTCTTGCAGAACTTATATAGAAATGGTTAGAATGATTTGGAGGCCCATTGGAGGCCCAATTCAAGATATCCACTTTCCACTTTTCCTTCAAAATTACATCAATGGTGTGCACGAATTTGACTCAACTCCACCTTCTAGAAGCTTCAATCAGCTTGCTTATGATCTAGTGAGAGTGTAAGGATCAAAAGGAGTCCTTGTTTGCATCACATGAGCAATCTTGGATGTGTTACTTATTCATGATGTAACAAATTAGAACACCATGAAATAAGCCTCAAATGGATTTTCTAATAATGCCAAAGTGTTTAGAATGATTTTTCCACTCAAGATATGCCCTCATTTGGTCTTTTTTGAGCACACATGAATTAATTTGAATTTTTCAAGTTTAATACCTTTTAATTCCCCTTTTTCAGGCATCCATGAACCAATTCTTGTTCCAGGCCAAAACAAAACATCCTTGATACGTGGTTGACCTGAAAATCCCATTTTGAGCAAGTTTCATGTTGGACAAAACTTCATTTGAAGTGTGCAAGATGGAGAAAATGACCTATAATCTCACTTTCCCAAAATACCCCTGCCTGGTAACCCTCATAACTTGAGTTCTACAGATCCGATGAAAGACTTCTAGTACTCTTTAGAAAGATAAGATCATAAGGAACAACTTTCATGTTTATCAAAAGGTCATGTGAAACTTCCTTCTAGGTCAAAATTGGCTTGGAAGTTAGTTGACTTTTACAGACAAATTTCACATTCATCTGGTGACCTGTAACTTGTCAGCTTCGTAACTTGAGTTCTAGAAATCCAATGAATGACTTCTAATACTCAAATTAAAGGTATGAACACGCTATACAATCTCATGTTTTTATCAAGATGAGATGAGGCTTGCATCTTGAGTTATGTGGTCTTGAAGTTAGGCGCTGAACTAGGGGATTTTACACTGTCAAGCATAGCAACCCTAACTTAGCAACTTCTCACACTCTTGCATATTGATGAAATGATCTTGGAATAATCTTTGGCGTGTCCCAACACAAAATCACGTGATCATAAAGACTTGGAATTGAGTCTTAATCTCTTTCAGTTCAACTGTTGATAGGGTTGACCAGGTGAAAACCCTGATTGCACCAATCTTGATTGTGGCTTCACACACTTGATATAATGACTGACATAAGCTTCGAAATGACCCTCAAGGTCTCCCATGAGTTCTCACAATGTTCTCCACCCATAACCATGGATCTAAAACCGCTTGATGACCTTCACAGACCCCAAGATAGGAGGTACACCGCTCTTAACCAATCCACTCCTTCTGATGAGCTTTGACATTTTTCTGATAATGATAAGCACTTGATAGCTCGAATATAACCCCTTGAATATGCTTAGACCTTTTTATAAGCACACACCTCTCAATCCCATGTTCATGGACTATGGTATGCAGATGTTAATGCTATGAATGCAATGGTAAATACAACGAAATGAAAGCCCGCTAAAGCAAAAAGTTGGGGAAAATTTTGGGGTGTAACAGCTGCCCCTATTCAAACGACTTGGACCGGATTGGATGAGAGGTGAAGAACCTTCAGCCAATCGAAGTGAATGGCGATTGAATATCGACAAACCTGAAAATTTGCAACTTACACAGACACAAAATAGCGAATGCCAACCAAGGGTTGGAATACCGATATGCCAAGGATAATAATCCAATATAATCTGAAATTCATCCAAAAAATGCCAACCAAAAGTCGGGAAAACGCCCGGAGGACACCAACCAAGAGTTGGAACAACCAAAGGCCAATAGATACCAACCAAGAGTTGAGAAACAACCAAAGATACCAACCAAGAGTTGGAAGCAACCAAAGATACCAACCAAGAGTTGGGAAACAACCAAAGATATCAACTAAGAGTTGGAAGCAATCAAAGATACCAACCAAGAGTTGGGAAACAACCAAAGATACCAACCAAGAGTTGGAAGCAACCAAAGATACCAATCAAGAGTTGGGAAACAACCAAAGATACCAACCAAGAGTTGGGACGAAACCGACAATAAATACCAACCAAAAGTCGGGATAGCGAACTCGGAGTACCAACCAAGAGTTGGAACAACAGACAAATAGGGTACCAACCAAAAGTTGGGGTGAAAAAACCTCGGATACCAACCAAGAGTTGGAACAAAGATCAACAAATACCGACCAAGGGTCGGGAAAACGTCCAATAGGTACACCAACCAAGAGTTGGAAAACAACTAGAGGATACCAACCAAGAGTTGGAAGAAAACTAGGGATACCAACCAAAAGTTGGAAAATGAACCAAAGATACCAACCAAGAGTTGGAAACAAACCACGACTACCAACCAAGAGTCGGGATGAAACAACCAAGAGTTGGGAAACAACTGAAGGATACTAACCAAGAGTTGGAAAACAAACTCGGGAATACCAACCAAGAGTTGGAAAACAAAGGTACTAACCAATGGTTAGAATCACCATGGAATACCATTGATCAAAGGTCGGAACACAAGCTGCTAACCAAGAGTTAGGATTGCTGGGGAAACAAGGAATACCAACTAGGAGTTAGGATAACATCCACTAAGGAACACCAATACTGTCGACCAAGAGTCGAAAAAACGTCTGTCCTGAAACTAACAACTGAGAGTTGGAATAACGACACTGCAGGGGATAAAACCCAACTAGAAATCCGGAACTAACTGCTAACCCAATAGTTAGAATCAACGGGACCTACTAATCGGGGATGAATTGACAACAATTGAGAACTACCAACCAAGATTTGGAAACAAGCAACTCTACTATGGAGGAACAGGACTACCAACCAATAGTGGGAACAACGTCCAAAGGAAAACCACCAACCAATAGTTGGAAGCGTCAAATAAAGACCATCAACCAATAATCAGAACTGCGAGGAAAATCACCAACCAATAGTTAGAATCAAAGCATCAACCAATAGTTGAAACCGTAGAATAAAAGCCACCAACCAATAGTCGGAACAACGAGAAGACTGCCAACCAATAGTCGGAACAACGAGGAGGACTACCAACCAAAAGTCGGAATCGCCATAGGACTACTATCAACCAATAGTCGAAAAACGACTGCGAAGGATAACATCCAACCAAAAGTTGGTAAACCAGGCTGCTAACCAAAAGTCAGAACACAAGCCACTAACCAAGGGTTAGGATCGCACAGATTGTCAACCAAAAGTTGAAACAAAAGCTACTAACCAAGAGTTAGAATCACACAGATTGTCAACCAAGAGTTGAAACAAAAGCTACTAACCAAGAGTTAGAATAAAAGCTGCTAACCAACAGTTAGGATAACCAGGAAAAACAGATCCTCCTCGACCAAAAGTCGGAACAAAAGCTACTAACCAAGAGTTAGGATAGATAGGGGATGCTACACGAAGCTGACTCCACCACAGGAGACTACCAACCAAAAGTTGATATGATCACCCAAAATTATCAACCAAGAGTTGAAATAAAAGGCCATTAACCAAGAGTTAGGATAACAGCTACTAACCAAGAGTTAGAATAACAAAGATTGCCAACCAAAAGTTGGAACGAAGATTTTGCGAAGGGGAAACCCGAGACACCCCGACTTACCAAAGACACCAGTCACCATGAATTGGACTACGTTGGGGAATGCCAACTGAGAGTTGGATTAAGAGAATCAACAGACTCATAAAGAGGTTTGAATCAATAAGACTCCATTGGGAAGAAGACCAGACAGCCAATGTCGGGAATGCTGCCAGCCATATCCTGAATCAAACAATCTTCGTTCTTTACGGTAATCGGTACCAAACCTGGCTTATGTTTCCGATGCACATGTTTGAGAATGGCGTAATGCTCCATACGAAATGGAAATGCTACACGTTTGGGAGGATGCTATGTAACAATGCAAAATGCATAGGGATCTCCCCTAGCAAAATAAATGCTAGAGGAGAGAGATTGGCTCCGATGGGGAAAACCAGGTATCACAGTATTATGTCAGCAAAATAAATGCTGGGAAGGTGAAACCGACTCCGCTGAGGAACAACAGAAGGTGCCAAGTATGATTGGACTCTCCTAGGGAATAGACAACCTGCTGGGGATAAAAATCCGCTCTGTTTGGGGAAGAGATCAAAGCTCTACTCAGTGGGGAGTCACGGACAACCTGTAAGTCCCACTCTGCTTGGAAAATAACCTGCTCTGCACGGGATACGCCCTACAACTGACCTTCCTGTTGGGGAATGCCAGAGATCTTTCAAACTCCACTCTATCGGAGAATGGATCCAACTATGCTCAACCACCTGCTTCGTAGGGGGAATCCGTATCAACTCTTCTTGAGAACGTCAGCTCTGTTGGGGACGAACGCCGATGATACTAACACTGCTGGAGAATAAGTTTGATCGGGGCTCTTACCTGCTTTACTCTACTGGATATTGGTACACTTCCGCTGATGGGGAAAAATACTTACTTCCGTACATCTGTAGGGGATTAATCCGTGAATATCAATGCTGACTTCCATCTGGGGACTACGAACCACCCTGTACCATGCTTTCATTACCGTGGGAAATATTCTGTTGGAGGAAATCCTGCACTCCTGCAATTAACAATAATAAACCAAACTCGTGCATTGGCTACCTCAGTAACCATTCATGCTACTGGCCGTTAGAATAAAGTCATTTCTTTCGTTTATACTCTGTAAAGCTTTGTGTTTCTGTATGTAATGTTTATCAAAATATCATACGTCTTTGTAAACAAAACAGTAATAGTAAAAACATAGAAAGAAAGCTATTTATCTGAAGTGAATACTTTTATTGATAAAGGGCCTGTGAATAAGCAAGTTACAATTTGATGCAATTCATAGAAATAGGTAATTGCAAAAGTAAAAGAAAATACATGTCGGCAATGTGGAAACAGACATCCACCATGTAACGATTCAGCTATGACTCATATGTCTTCAACGATCCCCATATTTCACTTTCCAAAAAGACTGCCGGACTGATTCCTTTCCTTCGGGATAACCGCTCGCAAGTTTACAGATCGAACGCGGATCGTAGCCGTTTGCTTTTAAATCCCTAACTTTTGCCTGGATCGCCCTTTCGGGTTTCTAATCCACCGAGATACCCATTTTTGCCAAAGTCGCCCTTTCGGGTTTTCGACTTTGCGGGTTTACCATTTTTCTTTTATATATCCCTAATTTTTGCCCGAACCATTTTCCTTTTTTCGGTTCGCCGGGATGCCCCATTTTTGCCTGGACTTCCTTTTTGTGTCCAGCGGGTCGTTTTTAAGCAAAGTATTTTATGACTACGTCCGCGTTCACAGGGGATGAAAAATATTCACCATCCATTGTAGATAGTAATAAGGCTCCGCCTTAGAAAACCTTTCTTACCACATACGGACCTTCGTAATTAGGAGTCCACTTGCCCCTATGATCTGTCTGCGGAGGAAGAATCCTTTTCAACACCAGATTGCCTGTTTGAAAACATCGAGGACGCACCTTCTGATCAAAGGCCTTCTTCATCCTACTCTGGTACAACCGGCCATGGGCGATGACAGTCAATCTCTTCTTGTCAATCAAATTCAACTGATTTAACCTGGTCTGTATCCATTCAGCTTCGTCAAGCTTCACATCCGACAATACCCGTAAAGAGGGAATCTCAACCTCCAATGGTAGGACCGCCTTCATACCATATACTAGTGAGTAAGGAGTTGCCCCGGTTGATGTATGTATAGAAGTACGATAACCGTGAAGAGCAAAGGGCAACATCTTGTGCCAGTCCTTGTAAGTCACCACCATTTTTTGCACAATCTTCTTAATATTCTTGTTAGCCGCCTCAACAGCGTCGTTCATCTTCGGGCGGTAAGGAGAAGAATTGTGGTGTTCTATCTTGAAATTCTGGCACAACTATTTCATCATCTTATTGTTAAGATTCAAACCATTGTCCGTAATGATCCGCTCAGGTACACCGTATCTGCAGATGATGTCCCTCTTTATGAACCAGGCGACGACCTGCTTCGTCACATTTGCATACGAGGCTGCCTCCACCCACTTCGTAAAGTAATCAATTGTAACCAGTATGAAACGATGGCCATTAGAAGCAGTTAGCTCAATCTTTCCTATCATATCAATTCCCCACATTGCGAAGGGCCAAGGAGACGTCATTACATTCAGAGGGGTAGGTGGCACGTGCACCTTATCCGTGTAGATTTGGCATTTGTGACATTTTCTGGCGTATTTGAAGCAATCGGATTCCATCGTCATCCAATAATACCCAACTCTCAATAGTTTCTTAGCCATAGCATGCCCATTAGCATGAGTACCGAAAGATCCCTCATGAACCTCTTCCATTAACAGGCTTGCTTCAAGTCCGTCAACACAATGCAACAAAACCATGTCAAAATTTCTCCTATAGAGCACATCATCCTTGTTCAGATAGAAATTACTGGCTAACCTCCCCAGAGTCTTATTATCTTTACTGGATTCCCCTGCTGGGTACTCCTGAGTCTTGAGAAACTGCTTGATATCAAAATACCAAGGCTTTCCATCCGATGTCTTCTCAATTGCAAACACGAAGGCTGGTATATCAAGAAGCTTGATGGTGATAGACGGAGCTTCATTCCAGAAATTCACTTTATACATCGAGGCTAGAGTGGCCAACGCATCCCCCATCTGGTTCTCAGCCCTCGGCACGTAATGGAACTCGATTCTATCGAAGAAAGGCAGCAGTCTCCTTGCATAATCCTTATAGGGCACCAGGTTTGCCTGACGAGTTTCCCATTCTCCTTTAATCTGGTTGACGACCAGAGCCGAATCGCCATATACATCAAGATTCTTAATCCGCGTATCAATGGCCTCTTCCAGACCCATAATGCATGCTTCGTACTCAGCCTCATTATTGGTGCAAGCGAAGGTTAACCGGGTAGTGAATGGTATATGAGCACCACGAGGAGTCGTAATAATCGCACCGATTCCACTACCATATGAATTAACGGCTCCATCGAAAATCAACTTCCACTGAGACCCCTTCTTAAGTCCTTCGTCAGGCAAGGGTTCATCACAGTCTTTCGCTTTTAAAAATATGACATCTTCATCTAGAAAATCAAACTTCATCGGCTGATAATCCTCCACTGGCTGTTCAGCTAGATATTCCGACAGGACGCTTCCCTTAATGGATTTCTGGGAAACGTACTGAATATCATATTCCGTCAAAACCATTTTCCAACGGGCAATCCTCCCGGAGGGGGCTTGTTTTTTAAAAGCGTATTTGATTGGATCCATCTTCGAAATCAATAGGGTTGTGTGGTTTTATCATGTACTGCCTCAAACGCTTAGCAGCCCAAGCGAGTGCACAACATGTTTTTTCCAGCATCGAGTACCTTGACTCACAATCAGTAAATTTCTTACTCAGGTAGTAGATGGCATGCTCCTTTATACCTGACTCGTCCTGTTGACCGATCACACATCCCATCGAATTCTCAAGAACCGTAAGGTACATTATCAGTGGTCTCCATGCAACTGGAGGCATGAGTATTGGAGGTTCCTGCGGATACTCCTTTATTTTTTCAAAAGCCTTCTGGAAATTATCATTCCACCTGACCGTTTGATCTTTTCTCAGCAATTTGAATATTGGTTCACAAGTGGCTGTAAGATGAGATATGAACCTTTCAATGTAGTTAAATCTCCCTAGGAAACCACGAACCTGCTTTTCCGTTCTCGGCTCAGGCATTTCTTGTATAGCTTTTATTTTGGCAGGATCTACCTCAATACCCTTTTCACTGACAATAAAACCTAATAACTTTCCAGACCTCACCCCAAAGGTGCACTTGTTAGGATTTAGCCTCAGCTTGAACTTCCTCAACCGTTCAAATAACTTCAGAAGATCGACCAGATGTCCTTCCTCCGTCTGTGACTTCGCAATCATATCATCAACATAAACTTCAACTTCATGATGAATCATGTCGTGAAAGAGAGTCACCATGACCCGCTGATAAGTGGCCCTTGCATTCTTCAATCCAAAAGGCATCACTTTATAGCAAAAAGTCCCCCATGGAGTGATAAAGGTTGTTTTCTCCTTGTCCTCTGGGGCCATCTTGATTTGGTTATACCCAGAAAAGCCATCCATGAAGAAAAACACAGAAAATTGAGTGGTGTTATCAACCAACACGTCAATATGAGGGAGCGGGAAGTCGTCTTTCGGGCTCGCCTTGTTTAAGTCTCTGTAGTCTACGCACATTCGTATCTTTCCATCTTTCTTAGGAACAAGAACAATATTGGCGACCCACAGAGGGTAATTTGTGACAGCAAGAAAACCAACATCCAGCCGCTTCTGAACCTCTTCTTTTATCTTGACTGCCATGTCAGGCCTTGTCCGTCTCAACTTCTGTTTGACCGGCGAACATTCTTCTCTGAGAGGTAGCCGGTGTACCACAATATCTATATCCAGTCCAGGCATGTCTTGGTAAGACCAAGCGAAGATATCCTTATACTCGCGGAGCATTTCAACCAATCTTCTCTTGACACTATCTTCCAATGCGGCCCCAATATTAACCTCTTTCTTATCGTCCTCGGTACCCAGATTGATAATTTCGACCTCCTCCTGATGAGGCACAATGACTCTTTCCTCCTGTTCAAGAAACCTGGCTAATTCTTCAGGGAGTTCACAATCTTCGTCAGTCTCTTCTTCTGCTCAATAAATGGGATTATCAAAGTCATATGAAGCCATAGATGAACCTGAATCGATGGCATCTGCTAGAACGAACCTGCATGAAGATGTTTATGTTTATTATGCTATGCACTAAACAAAACACATTGCCATTTTTCTTTGTTAATATAAATGCAAAAACAAAAACAAGAAAAACAGGGAACACAATATTTGAATACAAAAACGTCCTTTATTATTGATAACATGAAAGTATTAACAAAGCCCTACAGATAGGGTCACTACGCCTTGGGCAGAACGTATGACCAAACATAAAAGAAACAAATGACATTACTCTGCGGTAGTAACATGAATGACTTCCTCAGTGCGCCAGTTGCATAGCTTTTCTCCGGGAGTACACGGACGAATCCAGGTATCCATATCACACTCACTGTCATCCCCATCACCTTCAACAACACTAATAGTATCAAAATACACACCACTGCTGGTAAACAGAACTGGTCCTTTATACTTTGTAGTTCTCTGGGAAGAGTTAGAAGGCTGATATCCGATACCAAACTTGTCCTGCTTAACAGGAACCTCGAGAACCTGGCCCCAATTCTGAGAAGAACTGGACTCTACAATAGCACGGGCGTCCTTCAATGACGACATAGGGACCTCTGAATCCTGGGCTACCACAGGAGGCTTCTTTTGATCAGGAATAACTTCAAAAGCCTGACAGAGCGTCTCGTGGATTTCCCCGTCCACTTCAACATATTTAAACGAAGACAAATGGCTTACCATAATGTCCTCCTCTCCGCACACCGTCACAATCTTTCCTTCCACCATATACTTCAACTTCTGATGTAACATGGACGTAACTGCCCCTGCAGAGTGTATCCAGGGTCGACCAAGCAGACAGCTGTAAGCCGGTTGGATATCCATGATGAAGAACGTCGTGTCAAACGTCTCAGGTCCCACTTGGATGGGTATTGTGATTTCACCGAATACTGATCTTTTCGAACCATCAAAAGCCCTTACATTCAAATCACTGGGCGTAAAAACTAAACCCTTAGTGTCCAACTTCATCAATGCCTTCTTAGGAAGCACATTGAGGGAAGATCCGGTATCTACCAAAACATGGGACATCATAGAGCCCCTACACTCAATTGATATATGCAAAGCATGGTTGTGGTTTTCCCCCGCAGTGGTTAGGTCTAGATCTGTGAAGCCGAGACCGTTACCAACATTTACATGGGCTACTACCCCCTCCAACTGATTTACAGAAATCTCCTGGGGTACGTAAGTCGCATTTAAAACTTTCAACATTGCATTACGGTGCACCTCTGAACACATCAACAACGATAGGATCGAAATCTTTGAAGGCGTTTGCTTCAAGTGGTCTACCACCTTGTAGTCACTTTTTCTGATAAGCCTCATGAATTCTTCTGCTTCCTCAGAAGACGCACCAGTATCACCCTGCTGCTGGGTGTTCTCCTCGATCACGACCTTACCTTTGCTCTTGTCATTCTTATCCTAATTAATTTCTGGCGCTGAAAAGATTCTCCCACTCTGTTCGCTGTGTTTTCTGGCGAACAACCTCTGGTTAACCAATTTCTTCAGAAAATTGGGTTACTTGCAGGACCAACCATACAAGTCCTAGGATACATGTGCATTTGGTTCTGTCGAAATACTCTTAGACTTTTGGTGACTAATTTGCGGTTTGTTTTATCAATATTGTCAAAGTATTAAGGACTTTGATTTTGCAAGTAACAAAAGTTTGAACTTAAAGATGAAATAAGGTTAAAAGTTTAAACAAGAACAAAGAAATGTCGAAAGGCTAAAAACTTGCAAAAAAGTAAATGAAATTTAAAATGACATGGACTTGAAGAATAAACAAGTAATTTAAAATGACTTTGAAATATAACTGGTGTTTAAACGTACATTGTTCCAAATACTAGACTCATTTTCTCTCACACTGGGTACTTAGAGCTTTTACAGGAATTTTGTACAAATTTTCACACACACATTCTAACCACAAACTATCCTATTTATACACAAACAAAATAACTGCTTAGAACGGAAAAACTATAACTAAACGACAAGTGTCAGCCTGCATGTAAATTTCTTCTCTGAAACCTCCATGTGTCCAACTGCCAAAGGTTACAACCTTTGAATTTTGAATCTCTTCCTTGGTGACGAAACCTTGTAACTCTTCAAAACTGTCGAAACCCTTTTAAAGGAGAAAAACTCTTCAGCACTTGCCAAACCTTATCTTTTTTTAACAAACTTCTTCTGTCGAAGCCCTCAGTCACAAACTCTCCAAACTATTCTGCCAGAACATTATATCTATTTCTGTCGAAACAATGAAACTTTAAAACCTTGTCAGTAATTCTTGGATTCTCCTCCTGATGCTATCCTTCGACAAAGATGACCTTAAAGCCTGAATTTTAATCTTGTCGAAATTATGGGTTTACAAATTGCCCCCCAGCAAAGATATTTTCGACTATCAAAGGAGAAATGTCTTTTGCTGTCGAAGTGACCTTTGACTTCCAGTTGCATTTATTGTAAAGTGATTTTTTGTTGAGTCCCAAGGAAACACAATGATTTTCACTTTATGAAACGTCACATCTAGCCCACGTTTCACACAATCTCCCATGACCCTATATTGTAGGTAAATCATGGCTCACTACCAACCGCCACTTTCAATCTCCACCAATGGATTAACATGCATGTTTCCCTTTTCCCAACTGAAAAAATCTTTTCATTTTCTTCTCTTTTTTTTTTTATTATTCATTTATTTCAAACTCTATAAATACCACTTTCAATAATATTTCACACTTTCCATTCTCTCTAATCTTTTCTTACCCAAGCGTGAAAACTCCATTTCCAAGTCTTTCAGAGCTCTAGTTTCTTCACCATCTTCAACAAATCAATGGCTCCTCCCAAGACTACCACTGGACAAAGTGCAAAGAAGACAAAGAAAACCAAAGATCTTCCTCCTGCTCACGTATTATCTGGGCCTACCCAAACTCAGCATCAACAGTACTTCCCAGAACCCCCAAATGAAAGGGAAAAGGCAAGCATTTACAGGTCACAGGTAATAATTCCTATCTCTGTTTCTGGAATCCATCATGCTATGTTAGGCCCCATTTTTGATCCTACTATGGACCCTAAGCGTTTAAAAGAATTTTACCCTTGCTATTCTGCTTCCAAACCCATAGCTGCTAATAAAAACCCTAAACCTGTCGAAACCTCATCAAAAGAACCTGAAGTCCTTATGGCTTCGACAGAGATAGATCTGTCTTATCTAAATCAAAATAGGATTTTTAGGAGTCCCCCTTTGACAAAGGATCCCTCTGAGTACCAAACATGGTTAACTAGGGTTGAAAAAGCCAAAGAAAAATTTTGGAAGAAAACTGGAATTTATAACTTAATCCAGTTGTCGAAAGAAGGTCCCCGTTATTGCCAAAACATGCTGTTGGCCTCCTTGTACTTTTGGGATAGTACTTACAACACTTTCCATTTACCCTGTGGAATGATGACTCCCACCCTATTCGACATAGCAGCCATAACTGGCCTTAGTCCTTTAGGGGAAATATTTAACCCTGAACATCTGAATAAGGATCCCATAGGCTTCGACACCAAGCATGCTGGGTATTCTGTTTTCATAGCCCATCACCAAGGTGAAAGCCATAAAGAAGTCTCTGATGAAGAGCACATTGCCTTTCTCAGCCTATGGTTGTCCAAATTTGTCTTTTGTACAAGGTCCCTTCAGGTGGCTAGAAGTTTCATCATTATGGCTAATCAGCTTCATAATGGAGTTGCATTCTGCCTGAGTGAGTTGCTTCTAGCAAACCTTTATGAATCTCTAAGTGAAAGTGTCAGCAATCTCAAATCCCTCAAAGAAAAGGGTAACATCAGTCTCACAGGCCCCTTTTGGCTTCTACAACTATGGCTGAATGCCACTTTTGAAAACTTCATCCCTAACAAAATGCCTGTTGTCGAAGAAACAGTCAAAGAAAGGCGTGTCGAATGGCCTAGGCTGGTTCAACTGACCCCCACTGATGAGAATGTAAGCCTTCAACAAGCATTTACTGGCTACATCATGATGTTCGCCAAACGCTATAAATTTTCTCCTTCAATGGCACCCTTCGCCAATAGACAAGTAGGTCCAAGATGGTTCACCAGAAGACTCCCAGTGAAGGACCAGAAAGATGAAGACTCTTACATCTCCATTTGGGAAGCTTTTCTTATGCCTAGACACTTCTTTTCTCATCATAGCCTCAACAATACAAAGGTATCTCTCATTGTATACCAACCCAATCTGGTAGCCAGGCAGTTTGGATTAATCCAGACGAAGACAAAGCCCATCTACCACAAGAAAGGTGCTATCATTTTCTACAACTCATTTCATCATTTCGACAAGAGCTTAGAACTGTACAACAAATTTTTCGACCCAACTCTGGAGGTCTATCCCACCATCTTTATACCAAACTTCCTCTGCACTGAAGAGTTCGACGTTTGGTGGAAGGAATACTACATCAACAACTTTTTCGACGTAGCAACTTTCACTGCTCTTCTGACAAATGCTTTTACCTTTGTGCAGGACAAGAAGAAAAAAGGTACAGACCAACATATAAAAGAAATTCAAAAGTTTCAAAAGTATTTTGAAACTATTTACAGGCCTGATGATCTTCGTCGAACCATAGCTGAAGCAGCAAGATCTTTAAAATTCAAACTCACAGAGAAATTAAACCAATTGTGGTTTCCTTCATCCCTTCCACCACATGCACACTACGACTTTGCATTCACAACCTTTCCTCCAAAATTTCCCCCACTCCCTTCTGCAGAATTTGGAGTGGCCTTGTGTCCTCCATTTCCAGATTGGTTTGTATGTGGATCAGACTTAAAACTGCTTCGTGAAAGAAACAAAAAACCTGCCAAACGCGTGGTTGCGACGAAGTATCATCTGCACAACTTCACTGGGCACCTTCATATTGGGATTGAACACGTTACTATAGACGAACCCATTCTTGAAGGTGTCGAAGAAACCATATTTCTCTTTTTGTTTCTAACTCCTTTTATTACTATATCAATGTTCATGCAACTTTTCTTTTTCAGCTGTTAGAATTATCAGGAAGACTACTGGCGAAGGAACTTCTTCAAAAACAGTCGAAAAAACCCCTTCAACAACAAAAAGGGTTCGACACAAACAGAACATCCCTCCTTATTTGTATACTTCATATTTTCTTATACTAAACACTTCTTCTCTTTCTCTTATAGGTAACTCGTACCCCAGCAAAGAAAAGGAAAACAGAAGAAAAAGAAACAAGCGTCGAAGAATCCGAGGACGAATCCCCTGAACCCCAGCCTTTGAAAAGAAACAAAGGTTTAAAAATTAAAACAGTGGCGTCCCAAAGATCTCTGATCCAAAGACGAACCCCACCTGCCAGTCCGGTCAACAAAGTTCCTTCAAGGAGCGAAAGAAGTGGGGACTCAAGTGCCCACACTGAAATTCCTCAGGTAATCATTTCGACAATCACCAATCCAGCCTTGACTGAATGTATCTTTATCTTCAAGTTCTTCTTTTGTGTTTTTTGCTTGTAGGTTGTTATTGATGTCGAAGAGACCTCTGCAATCCAAGAAGAGCATGCTCCCTCTAATTCTGAGAGGACTCTGGCTGAAAGACTCCGGGATGATGCCACTCCAGATGCAGGGATCCATGGGCCTCAAACCTTGGATGAATTCGACCTTAGTGACTCTGAGTCTTCCGACAACAACTCTCCCTTTCGACCAGACCCCACTGCCGAAAAAATTATTTCAGATCAAGATGTACCACTTCCAACAACCGCTGCTATACCAAACACTGATGAGAATGCCACTGCTCAGGATGTACAAACTCCAGATCCAACTAACACCACCATGGCTAACAAAGACAATGTCGAAGAAGTTGTTACTCTGTCGAACCAGCCAGAAGTTAACTTGAGCATTGGAGGAACCTCTCAACACATTCCCTCTTCATCAGAGGCTCCTGTCGAAACCTCTTTGGGCACTGCTTCGACGAGTTTATCTCATGAAGAAATTGAGAGTTTGAAGGCTAGAAAACCCTTTGAATACTTAAAAGCTTTGCTCGACACCAGGTATAACTTCCACGATTCCTCTGCCAGTGGTTCGACAGCTTCAGGGGCCACTTCCGACCTTCAACCAATCAATGTCATCATGGATGAGATCAAGGCAAGGATCCTTGGAGTTGACCTGTTTGAGGTCTTGGCTGAGAATACTTCTGCTCAATATGATCTGAAGAAGCTCCTAAAAAGTGCCAACTTGCTGGAGGCTTCGACTGAGGAAAGCCATCTGGTGATGGATTTGATATCTTTGATTGATTCTGCCAGCGCTGATCTGGTTCGACAAAAAGAATTCTCCCAAAAGATCACAGCCAAGTCTGAGGAGCAAGTTTCAGCATGGAACACAGTGGCTTCTTCGACAGAAAGGATTTCAGAGCTGAATAAGCTTTCTGACGAATACACCAAAGCTGCTGCTGATTGTGAAAGCAATATTCAAGCCTACCAAGCCCAAATTGCTGATCTCCAAAGAAAAATCCTCCGAGAAAAAGAACGCCAGGCCTCTCTTCAAAAACCAAATCAGGAAGCAATAGACAGTGAACTCCGGAAGGGGCTACAACATGCAGAAACAGCCCAGCAACTTCACAGGGAGCTTGACGAAATGACTGTCAGCAAAAGCCTTTGTGAGCGTCGAATTCAACTCCAAAAGAAAAAATTCGACGAACTCAAAACCACATTCCTTCGACAGTGATTTTGTAATAGGACTTAGGAATATTACTTGTTTTGGGATATTTTCTTTTAGCATTTTTTATATGTAATGCTATTTTACGCCATTTGTTTGGCGAAGACAAGTTTCCTTTGTAATTTAGTTTGTTCTTATTTTTATTTCGTGCAGTGTTGGTTTATACTTTTTTAAGTACTTCCCATTTATTTTCATCACTCTTCTATCTTTTTCTATTTCTTCGACTTCGTATGCACCATTGGAAAAAACTCTTAAAATTTTGAAAGGTCCTTCCCACTTAGGGGACCATTTTCCCATCACTCTGTCTTTCTTCTCCATGGGCAAGATCACTTTCCAGACTAAATCATTTACTAAAAAGGCTTTGAATTTTACTTTTTTGTTATAAAACTTTTCAACTCTCTCTTTCTGCCTTCTTATTAATTCTAAAGCACGCAACCTTTCTTCGTCTAAATCAACCAATTCATCCATCATCATACTCCAATAGATTTCAGATGGAATCTCATGATGTCTTTGAATTCGTATTGACTGTAAACAGATTTCGACAGGCAATACTGCATCATGTCCATAGGTTAATTTAAATGGGGTGGAGTTAGTTGCTTCCTTAGGAGAGGTTCGACAAGCCCAAAGGATTTGATCCAGGGTCTTATGCCAATTTCTGGGTTTTTTACCCACATGTTTCTTTATCAGGTTTATCACCACTTTGTTGGCTGCTTCGACCTGGCCATTTGCTTGGGCATAATAAGGTGTCGAAGTCAACAACTTAAAACCTGTCTCTCTTGCAAATGCTTGCATATTTCTGCCAGTAAACACAGATCCTTGATCAGTGGTTATAGTCTCTGGTATTCCAAATCTATACACTATGTGTTTCTGGATGAAATCTATGACTGCTTCCTGATCTACATTTGTCAAAGGTATGGCTTCAATCCATTTAGTGACATAGTCTACTCCTACTAAAATGTACTTCTGCCCTTTTGAAGAAGCTGGTCGAATCTCACCAATCAAATCTAAAGCCCAACCTCTGAATGGCCAAGGCTTTATAATAGAATGTAACTCACTTGCTGGCACATGAGGTATGCCTGCATGGATTTGACATTCCTGACAACCCTTTGCGAATTCGACGCAATCTTTCAACATGGTTGGCCAATACATTCCTTGTCGAAATAATAGCCATTTCATTTTATGTCCTGCTTGGTGGGCACCACATGCACCACTGTGTACATTCGACAAAGCTATGTACGCTTCAGTCTCTCCAAGGCATTTTAGTAGAACTCCTTCTGCAGTCTTTTTAAACAGTTCATTTCCAAAGAGCACATAACTTAAGGCTCTGTACTTTATCTTCCTTTCGACTGTTTGATTTGGATTTTGCAAATAATCTTTAATGGGTTTTCTCCAATCTCCATCCTCTAGATTACCCACATTGAAAATCTCAAAGTTTTCTTGATCACCATATCCCAATCTTATTGTGTCCAAATCAGATGGGGACAGCTTAGTAGATAAAACTTTTCCTCTCACTTCGACAAACTTCAACAGATTTTCTTTCGACACTTTATACCCTGAAGCCAGCTGGGCCAAGTCATTTGCTTCCTGATTTTCTAATCTGGGGATGTGTCTAAAAACTACACTGTCGAATCTCTTGAGGAGTCTGTTGGCTATCACAAAGTACATGATCAAATTTTCTTTGACACATTTGTACTCTTTCGTCAATTGTTTTATCACCAATTCAGAGTCACCCATTATTTCGACCTCTGTTGCCCCCAGTTCCAACAAGATTTCAAGTCCAACAATTAAGGCTTCATATTCTGCCTCATTGTTTGAACAGAATTCTTCTATTTTGTACTTGAACTTTGTTGGAACTTTATTGGGAGAAATAATTAACACCCCAACACCTGTTCCATTTTTATGACTGGAACCATCAAAATATAACCTCCAAGGCTCTTTTTCGACATAATTTGTCTCCTCTCCAAGTATGGAGTGGTCAGCTATAAAGTCAGCAACTACTTGCCCTTTAACAGCTTTTAGAGGCATATATTTTAAAGAATATTCAGTTAAGGCTAAAGCCCATTTTCCAATTCGACTATGTAAAATAGACTTAGACAACATATGCTTTATTACGTCGAAATGAGAAGATATATGTACATCAACGGGTTTTATATAATGCTTTAATTTCATACAAGAGAAATATACACATAAACATAATTTCTCTATCATGCTATACCTAGTTTCAGCATCATTCAAGACCCTGCTGAGATAGTAAATGGCTCTTTCGACGCCATGTTCATCTTCTTGACAAAGCATACTTCCTAATGTTCTGTCAGATGCTGATATGTAGAGCCTCATGCTTCTTTTTCGGCAAGGAGATATTAGGACTGGGGGATTTGCCAAATACTCCTTGATCTTGTCGAAAGCAGCTTGTTGCTCTTGCCCCCAAGTGAAACCCTCTTCCTTCAGTCGAAGCAAGGGTGAGAAGGCCTGAGTCTTTCCACTAAGGTTGGAGATAAATCTTCTGAGGAAGTTGATTTTCCCTAGTAGAGACTGCAATTCCTTCTTTGTCGATGGCACTTTTGCTTCCATTATTGCTTTAGCTTTGTTTTCATTGATTTCAATCCCCTTTTTGTGGACCACAAAGCCTAAGAAATCCCCAGCCTGCACACCAAAAGCACATTTAAGAGGATTCATTTTCAAACCAAACTTCCTCATCCTTTCAAAGGACTGTCGAAGATGGTTAATATGGTCGAAGCCTGAAGCAGATTTAATCACAATGTCATCTATATAAATTTGCATAAACGTTTCAATGAAATCGTGAAAAATAGAATTCATAGCCCTTTGGTAAGTAGCTCCAGCATTTTTCAAACCAAAGGGCATTACTACCCATTCATATGTTCCTATTGCTCCTGGACAACGAAAAGCTGTTTTTGGAACGTCTTCTTCAGCAATAAAAATCTGGTTATAACCAGAATAGCCATCAAGCATACTTAAATACTCATGGCCTGCTGCAGAATCTACTAGCATTTCTGCTACTGGCATAGGATACTCATCCTTAGGGGTGGCTGAGTTTAGATCTCTAAAATCAATACACACCCTTAGTGTGCCATTTTTCTTAATCACAGGAACAATATTAGCAATCCATTCGACATACCTTGTTGTACGGATGAATTTGCATTTTAGAAGTCTTTCGACCTCTCCTTTGATCTTCGACAGAATTTCAGGTGCAAAGCGTCTGGGGGTCTGTTTTATTGGCTTCTTCCCTTCCAGAATTGGCAACTTCAATTCCACCAAACTTCTGTCTAAACCAGGCATTTCGTCATAATCCCATGCGAAGCAGTCTTTAAACTCATTCAGCAGCTGGATTATTTCGATTCTGAGTTGAGGATTCAACTTGGCACTGATGTAAGTGGGCCTTTTCTCTGCCCCCAGTCCTAGATTAATCTCCTCTAAGGGATCCTGTGCCACCATTTTCATATTGGTGGAGGTTGGATCCTTTTCGAACCCCAAAGGTTCGTCATCATAAATGGCATCAAGTCTTTGGTTCTGCCATTCACCATTTGAGTCTTCTTCAAAACTCTGATTTGCATGTTGCTCCTCAATATTTTCTTGAGGGTGTTGTCCTTCGACAACCTGAGTGCTGGCTTTGACAGCCATATTTCTTACTTCAGCCTCAAGGGCCGCTTTGTGTTGTTTTTCGGCTATATAAGCCGAAATCCTTTCCATTGCTGAAACTTCAGTCATTTTCACTGAATTCACTTCCCCATCCAGTTGGGTTGACATGGGCAGTTCCCCAAGTGTAATTTGTTTCCCCAATTATTTCTTTATCCCACTGGAAACCATGTGTAGGATGGAGGTACATGGAACAGTAAGCGTTGTCGGAAGCTGTCAGGTCGAAAGCCGCAGGATTGCATGGTGCTATATGGGCTAGGTTCTTGTCGAAGTTACGACTAGTGATATTGTTCACATCAGCTGTGAAGTAACTCTGATCTGCTTCAATATTTTCGACAATCCCATCTGGCCTCCAGATTGCTATTCTTTGATGCATGGAGGATGGCACAGCCCCAATCCCATGGATCCATTCTCTTCCCAACAGCAAGTTGTAATTTGCTTTTGATGCTATCACCACAAACATTGTAGGCCTGGTGATGGATCCTACAGTCAAGTTCAATTGTATTACTCCCAGTGTTGTTCCCACTTTACCTTCATAGTTGGACAACACCATATTGTGAGGCTTAGTGTCGGAGTCATCTTTTCCAATTCTCCTTATCATGTAATGAGGAATTAAATTTACAGCTGCTCCGCCATCTATCAGAATTTTGTTGACACCTACACCTTCTACCTTTCCTTTTATGAAGAGAGGCTTTAAGTGAGCCTTCATTGCATCATCTGGCTTTTCGAAGAAGGCATTTTGCTCTTCGACACAGCCATTGTTCATTATGTAGTAGCATACAGGCTTCAAGCTTATGCTATCATCTATCATGTCATCCTCTTCGTCTTCGACTTCCATTATCCTGTCGAAGTCTCTGGGCAGTACAGAAACCACATTGCAAGTTACGTCGAAAGAAGCATCTGATTCTGAACCAAATTCATCTGTGACTTCTTCGTCCACTGGCATTCTATTGTTTGTTTTCTGCACCTCTGTGGTGTCACCAGATCTATTCTTCTGAATGATTTCTTTTTCTGCCAGGGGCATTCCCTTGTTCGTAATCTGCACACATTTGCTTGATTCAGCTTCCTTCTGCCCAACCTTTTGGTATTCTACAGTTTTCTTTTCAATTTTCTTCTGCCTTTGGAATCTTCTCCATTGGGATCTGGACATAGGATTCTTCCCTTTGTAGTTTTCAGAGACGTATTTTGGCTTTGCCTCCTTTTTAACTTCCATGGAAGGACCCCTGTTCACTTCAAAACTCTTCCATCTCTTCTGACCTTGGACATCCCTTATAGGCTGAACCCATTTGTCATCATTTGGCCTGTTGGATGGTTTGTAAGTGTTGAAACGTCTTTCTCCGACCCCTTGACTGTGATGCTCCCCTCTTCTTGGTCGAATCTTTCGTTTCTGGTTGGTGGGACTGTTCCCCAATTTCTTTTCCTCTGGGTCTTTTCTGCTGCTTCCAAGTCATCAGCTGCTTTCTTGTCGAACACAGCACTGCATCTTGGGCAAAGCATGACTTCTGCATTCTTCCTTTGACACCTCTGGATGAATTCAACCAGACTCTCGTTCTCTTCTGGGTAAACCAGCTTCTGATGCTCCTCTTGACGCTTCTTTCCCTTGTCGATGTCTGGTCCTCCCTTTTGAGTGATTTCCACCATATGAATCCCAGCACTCTGTTCAGTTGTAATTTTCAATTTGTTCATTTTTTCGACTAGCATGATTTCCTCTGGGATGTCCTCCTTTGACTGACTAACATTGCCTTTTGGGTGTAAGCCCTTATAGATGTATTTGCAGCAATGTGCAACCCTTTCGACAGGATGTTCTTCATTTTTGGTGGTATCACTGTTCATTTTGTTTGACAGTGAGGGAATTGTCATCAGTCCCTGGTGTTTTAATCTCCTCTTGGTCAGCATCTCTTTCACAGTTTTTCTTGTTGAAGCTTCTTCCCACTTTGACTGCATTTCTTCCGTTGAAACCTTCAGTGGTCTTAGTGACATTCTCACTGTCGAAGTCTTCAGAAATTTTGACTTCTTTTGCCTCAGCCTGACCAGCAGAATTATCACCTTCTTCCACCACATTGACATGGGTGTCGAAACCTTCAGCAGCTTCTATCATGGTGAAGTTGGTGTCGAAGCTTTCAGTAACTCCTACCATTTCAGAATTTTCTTCTGCCATGATCTCCATTTCGACCACGTTTACCATTTCTGGCCCAGCATAATTTGCCTCCACAATCTGCATGGGATTGGAGTCAATCTTCATCTGCTGCTTGCCTTTGTCTCCAAACTTCAACCTCCCATTTTGGATTGCATTTTGGACAAGATCCCTGAAAAGGTAACATTGAGAAGTTTTATGACCCAAGAAATTATGGTATTTGCAAAAACCTCTCTTTTTCTGTTGGTCTATAGGAGGCTCTTTAGTGCCTGCTGGTTTTATTAACTGACCATCTTTGACTAGTAAATCAAATATCTCATCACACTTGGTGATGTCGAATGTATAGGTTCTTTTAGGGAACCTGTCATTCTTTTCCATTTCGACTGGACTTTTTCCATTCGACGGGGCTAAAACTTTACAAGAATATGGAGGGCCTTGCTTTAATTCTGCAAGATCAATTTCTTGCTGGTCGAAAATGACTGGTTCGTTTTCGTCGTAATCATCTTGAACCATTCCTACATAGGCCACTCTTTCCTTCTTGTTTTTATTTGATCTAAATTTCTCATTTTTTAGTCTTTCTATCTGCCTTACTCTGTCTGCCAACTGTGCCATGTCTCTCAGATATTGGGTATCCAATTTTTTCCTTATGGAATAATCAAGACCCCCTGCAGCCATTTCGACTAGTTCTTGTTCCGGCACTTGCGTAAAGCATCTGGCTTTTAATAATCTAAACCTATTCAAATAGTCATCTATGGGTTCAGAAAATTTTCTTTTGACACTTGCCAACTCTTTCAAACTTATCTTGGTTTGTCCCATATAAAATTGTTCATGGAACAATCTCTCTAATTGGGTCCAAGTAAAAATTGAAGTTGGAGGAAGTGACGTAAACCAAGTGAAAGCGTTTTTTGTCAAAGAACTTGGGAAATATTTCATCCTTAAGTTCTCGTTATTAGCAATCTCTCCCGCTTCTATCAAATAACGTGCCACGTGTTCTATGGTGGATTCACTAGTATCCCCTGAAAATTTTGTGAATTTGGGGACTTTCCACCTTGGTGGTAACTCTTGTTGTAAGATAAATTCAGACAAGGGGGAAGTATAACTAGGCCTTTGTAATCCTACGTTTACTCCGTTTTGTGCCATTATTCTCTCCACCATGGTGGCAATATCATTTTCGACAGGCATGTTATTGTAACGCATTCTCTGCTGTAACACTTCGTCAGCATTTTGGTTTCTCTGGACTATGTATCCTTCTTGGTTCCTGTCGAATAGGCTCTTCTACATGAGGCTGTTCGACCATCACCTCTTGCCCCCTGGGATTTTCCTGAGGGTTCCCTAAGGGCCTTTGGTTTATAGTGAGTTCCTCTTCGACAGCCCTATTGGCAGGATTCTGGTTTAATTGCATTCTTTGTTGTGCTTGTGGGACTCCAAAAAAATCAGCAATGCGTGCCATCTGTTCTGCCAATATTTGGTTTGTTTGGGTAGTGTTTTGTATTAAGGGATTGAACACGTCTCCCATTTGTTGTGTCAAAGCCTGCACCATATCATGATTGCTTTCATCCATCTGTTGACGGATTACTTGTGCAGAATGGTTTGTCATAGCGGGCATATGGAAACCTGGTGGAATTTGATTCATTCTATTTCCATTTCCACCATATCCTGATCCCTGCAATGGTGATGACACTTGAACCATGGCATCAGAGAATAATGGTGACGAATTATGTAGGCTTGCCATCATTGAAGTTGGCATTCCGTACGGTTGTTCTCTCCCAGTCAAAGGCTGAGAATAATTCAGATATGGCCTGAATGTATTTCCTCCAGGGGGAGGGGTTCCCAAGGGTCTGGCGTGTCCCATGGTGGAAGAACTAGGCGCATTCTGGGATCCTGAACCCGTTGGTATGGAATCCCCCAAAGGAGGCCTAATCTGTTCTAGAACAGGGCCAGACACTGGTATTGTTCCTGACGAAGGGATAGGATTGGAAACTGGAATGGTTTCGTCAGAAATATTTGAAGCATTTGGCAAGTTAGCCATGTTTCTTCTTCTTGTTCTCTTTGGTCTCTCTACGTCGGTTACGGCTAATTTACCGCTTCTAAGAATCATACAACGTAGCAAGGAACAATTTGTCTAAAAATTTCTATTAGATTTTATCAAATGCACTGGTCCCACTGTGCGTGCCAATTTGTTCGCTGTGTTTTCTGGCGAACAACCTCTGGTTAACCAATTTCTTCAGAAAATTGGGTTACTTGCAGGACCAACCATACAAGTCCTAGGATACATGTGCATTTGGTTCTGTCGAAATACTCTTAGACTTTTGGTGACTAATTTGCGGTTTGTTTTATCAATATTGTCAAAGTATTAAGGACTTTGATTTTGCAAGTAACAAAAGTTTGAACTTAAAGATGAAATAAGGTTAAAAGTTTAAACAAGAACAAAGAAATGTCGAAAGGCTAAAAACTTGCAAAAAAGTAAATGAAATTTAAAATGACATGGACTTGAAGAATAAACAAGTAATTTAAAATGACTTTGAAATATAACTGGTGTTTAAACGTACATTGTTCCAAATACTAGACTCATTTTCTCTCACACTGGGTACTTAGAGCTTTTACAGGAATTTTGTACAAATTTTCACACACACATTCTAACCACAAACTATCCTATTTATACACAAACAAAATAACTGCTTAGAACGGAAAAACTATAACTAAACGACAAGTGTCAGCCTGCATGTAAATTTCTTCTCTGAAACCTCCATGTGTCCAACTGCCAAAGGTTACAACCTTTGAATTTTGAATCTCTTCCTTGGTGACGAAACCTTGTAACTCTTCAAAACTGTCGAAACCCTTTTAAAGGAGAAAAACTCTTCAGCACTTGCCAAACCTTATCTTTTTTTAACAAACTTCTTCTGTCGAAGCCCTCAGTCACAAACTCTCCAAACTATTCTGCCAGAACATTATATCTATTTCTGTCGAAACAATGAAACTTTAAAACCTTGTCAGTAATTCTTGGATTCTCCTCCTGATGCTATCCTTCGACAAAGATGACCTTAAAGCCTGAATTTTAATCTTGTCGAAATTATGGGTTTACACACTCCTGGTCATACCTTCGACGCCTACTATGTTCTCAACTGAAGATCCCTCATCTGCAGGCTCTATCAATTCTATCTTCTGACCGTTGCAGAACACATTTCCCCCATAATTCCAGGGGATAGCCTTGTGCTTTTGTACGGTATAGGTCCTGGTGCCGTGATAGTGATAGGAGCTGGCTGGGCTGGCCCCGAAATAGTAACAGGCATGGCTGGCCCTAAAATGGTAATAGTCTGAAATGGAATAGAAACAGTAGCGACCTCTTTTTCAGCACTGCTCACTCTGTTCTTGACATTCTCTTTTACCACTTTATCAAACTGCAAGCAACCTTCGTCAATCATTCTTTGGACCCCTTTCCTCAAAAGATCGCAACCCTCAGGCTGCACCCCACAGTCTTGGCAATCAACCGAACATCCTGAAAATACCCCTTGTCTCAACAAACTGCTCTTCACCACAGCTAACGGAGTCTTCAGCTCTCTCACATCAGTTACCAGGTTTAACCCTTCTTCGTCTGTGATGGCACTAACCCCTGCCGCTCCATGATTAGGCATTGGGTTTTGATCTACGTTGGGTCCATCATGGAGAAGTTTATAGCCTTAGAATCCAACAGGTCCTGGACCTTATGCTTAAAGGCTTTGCAGTGATCTATGTCGTGCCCTGGTGTGCTCGAATGAAACTCGCACCTGGCGTTTTTGTCGTAGCCTGGAGGCGGCCTACCAGTGAGAGGAGCTATGGTTCTCTTCTGTACTAGTTGCAATTGTAACAAACGTTGTAATAACTGCGCATACGGAATTGGAGGATTATAAAACTTCTGATCCGGTGCCTGACGTCTAAGGGGATACTGTCATGTACCATTACCCTGCTGCTGTTGTGGTTGAGCTGCTGCTGGAATATTTACAGTGGCAACTTGTGAATCATACCGAGCTCAACCTCTCCCTCTACCTCTGTGGGAAATAGCAACTGTGTCTTCCCTCCTTCTAGGATTTCCTGAATATGGTTTCCTTGCTCCTCCTTCAGAGGATCCGTCACCATTTGAGATCTTACCAGCCTTGATCCCGCTCTCGACTATTTCTCCTGCCACCACTAAATCAGAAAAGTCCTTGGACATACACCCTATTAACTTCTCAAAATACACACCCGGTAGCGATGCCATGAACATATCTTTTAATTCCCTTTCCACGACAGAGGGTTGCATTCTAGCCGCCAAATCTCGCCACCTTTGGGCGTATTCTTTGAAGCTCTCATTATTCTTCTGCGTCAGACTTTGCAGCTGTACCCGGTTGGGTGCGAGATCACTATTGTATTGGTAGTGACGCACGAAGGCCTCTGCCAACTCTTTCCAGCTACGTATATGGGCCCTCTCGAGTCCCATGTACCACTCTAGTGATGCCCAGCCAGGCTATCCTGGAAAAACTGCATTAGTAATTTTTCATCATCAGAATGAGCTGACATCTTTCTGAAATATGCCCGGATATGCATCCTCGGGTAAGTCTTCGCCTTGTACTTCTCGAAATTTGGGACCTTGAATCTAGGAGGGATTCTAACCCCTGGTACCAGCCCCAAGTCAGACATGTCGAAACCCAATGAACCCTAATTCTCTAAAGACCTCGTCTTCTCTTTAACCAGCTTCAATCTTTGGTCAGTTTCAGTAGGCATACCCTCCTCTAGGTCTCGCATAGAAAAGATATCACCTTGATGATCGTCCCAACGGGGAACAGTAGGCCCGTGCCTAGCATGTGCACTACCACCAGCCACATTCACATTCAGACCACCTCCGCCCGGAGATACAACAACATCAGGAATAAAAGGTGGAACAGACCCACCACCAACAGGAGGAACAACCCCAACACCTCCATGCAACACACCTTCTGTATCAACTCGTGCTATTAATGGTTGGACCATGGTTTTCAGCTGTTCCTGTCCCGCAACAACATTTTGCATCATCTCCATGAATTGATTCATACGAGTCCGGAACTCCTGCATCTCAGCCTGTACTTGATCCATTGCTTTGCAATGATTCCCCCTTGTTGAGTATCTATGTAAGCCGGATCCCTCAATCCT